>JAPYYX010000294.1:0-72544 GCA_030522605.1 Cremastinae sp. B BG-2022a | reverse complement strand
CGTTTGTCTTCGCGTATAGATAGTCGCGGTAGCTCGGCGATTTTTGATATTTTGAAAAAATGTACTTGCCTCGAGCCTCTACCGCGACTCTTGATAAGAAATCAGGATAAAAAAGTATATTAAAAAATTCTTAGTACCTGATTTGATTATTTTTCTCTTTTTTATGGAGACTAGCTAGTCTTTATGCTCTCACATATCAATATAAATTGTTCCCGTTTAATTGAGTTTTTTCAACAAATACCTCGATGATCCTAGGTTTTCTTTTTTTTCTTTACAAAGGATGTGAACTGTAAAGGTTTTTTTTTTAATTTCTTTACTTTGTAACATATTTTATTTTCTTATTTTGTTCCGTATTGAACAAGTAGTTCACTTTTGTCGAGAAAATATAAGTATGAAATAATTCATCTTTTAAAGTCACGATACGAATAACACCCGATTAGATGAGACTTTAACCCTCAATCCCTGAACGTTTTTTCGGCACCGTATAATTGAACCGGGGTCGTTTTCGGCTGAGCGCTGTCACACTTGCAATTATCGATGATTAAAAAAATCTGAAAAAATTCATGGTTTATCTTTATACTCTCCTTTCGAAACGGAGCACAGAAACAAATTGGTTTTTTGTATTTTTAATAATTTTTTTAACAAATGTGTGAAGCAACGCACGCGAAAAATTTTGTCCAGAACAAAAACGATCCTGGTTCAGGGAGTGAGAATTAAACAATAATTATTTCAATAAATAATACGACGAGGTATAATTTATTAATCAAAACGGTATCTTTCACTCTGCAATATATTTACAAAAAAAAAAAATTACGCACGAAGTCAATAAATGATACGATTTAACCTTTCACATAATGAATTAAATTTGAGATTTTTTCACTATCACTTTCCATCTCGAGATTCGTCCCTCGGCAGCCTGTTATCCCGTATAAATGAATTCCGGCGGAAGTCCAAGCCTCTTCGGTACCTCGAACCGTGATTATTATATAGTTATCCGAGTTGGGATACGGCCGGTTCGGATTAACCATTACTTCGTATCGCAGTTTTATGTACAGCATGTGTATATGTATCAACGCTCGGAGCCCTTCGCACGTTTTACGAGATCGAGTTACACCGTTTCACAGTTACGTTGCAAAATCAATATTCCACTTGGCAATTTGTCCTGCGTCATGGGATCTGACGCAGCAGGACACGATCGAATCCACAGCCAACGCCTCATTATTCTTAGCTTTTCTAAATCGAGAGCTTCATTATGTACAGAAAGTGATATGCACATTCAAATGGATTCTCGGATAAAGACTCTCGGAGGAGAGAGTGAATTCGTTGCTTCCGCTCCGTTTGATAACGAAACTCGTGAAATATTTGTATCCTGATTTTTTCCCGATACTTGCTCACTCGCTCGAAACGGAGGCGTATTTTTTTCGTTATATTTTTTTCTGGATTTTTTCGTAAAATATACGGATTCTGATTTTTTTCGATATTTGCTCATTGAATCGAAAGGATGTGCATATTTTTTTCATATGCTAATATTTTTTTAACGATGTTGCGTTGGTATACGAGGAGATACAAAAGTTTGGTACCTTTTGCAGTTTTACTGCGTTTTACATAAATTTGTATTTAACAATGTTGACGTTAGTGGAAAACTTGTGTTCATACATATTACATTTTGAGAAATTAACATTTATCCGTACCACTGAATTTTATTGATATTCCTGGAAACGAGAGTCAACTTTTGAATGTTTTGTTCGAGTTTGGGAAATATTTTGAATGATCTAAAATAATGTACAAAATGTTGAAAACATCGAAAAGATATTAGAAATAATTGCAAAATGTATCCTATTGTTGACAATTATTACGATGCTAATCCTAATTTACAAACTGAACATCTTGAACTTTGTAAATATTGATTTTCATATATTTTTAACTTTGGTCCGAATCGACCTAATTTTATGAAGAAAAGTAAATAGCACGTTCATCTTCAATGTTTTAACACCATTCCGGGTTAAAATTTCCTAAATTTCACGAATAAACGAGAACGTCATTCCCCATCTATTCGCAAACGCAATTTTCAAGAAAACTTTTTCCTTCGCTTTTCCAATATTTGCTCACTCGTTTGAAATTAGTTTCTATTTTTAAAAGCACCTGCGAGCTCGGGAAATATATTTGATAATGAAAAAGAGAGAATTGGAAAATGTCGAATTCCGCCCTTTTTTTGTTCCAGAAATAGTCGAGGGTGTCAGGAGAGGCGGAGGCTCACCCTTGAGGCCCATGCTCGATGATGCCGCGATCGATGAGGAGGTAAGAATTGTTTATCTCTTTGCAACTTTCCCTCCCTCCTTCGATCCGGTTCTAATTCACAACTCCGGAAACGAACGTGTTACGAATATGCGAGCGTTTCCCTCAAACACCGTGGAGCGCTCGCTCTCATCCTCTCGTTCCCCCCGTTAACACGTATCTAACTAAAAAAGTTTTGGGTTTCAGGTCGCAACGCTCATGCGACGATGTTGGGCGCACGACGCTGCGGATCGACCCGATTTTCCAGCACTCAAGCAGACCATCAGGAAGATCAACAAGTGAGTTAACTTTTCTCTCGTTTCGTGACACTTGTACCGAAGTCAAGTCCATTTGATCGCTCGCTCTCGACGATCTTCGAGAGGAAAACTTTTCGTCCAGGATTTTATTTTTATTTTTTATAGAATTTCGTCCCCTTTTTCGGCCCGGAGCACAATTGTCCGTTCCTCTTTAAGGAAGAGCATTGTAACGCTTATTTTCGATTTCTATTGAAGGAAAGTTCAAATGAATTCCTTGATTGGATTATATCTACAATGAAAATGTCAGGCCGAGGAAAAATATTTTTGCCCTGTCATGGTTTCTGCGTTGCTACTTCACGTCCTGATTTCATGAGTAAAACGAGATCGAAGTGAAATCGATTTTAGATACGATGGAGAGATAAATTATTGCGTTACGACTCCGAAAGTGAATGACTAAATTAATTAAATATTTTCTTTGATACTTCTTCAAGATTTCTTTATTTTTATCGCTACTGATCATGATTTTATTTATATCAAAATTCGTCCGATCTTCGACCTCATTTTGCAACGTCAGTTCCTCTTTAATAGGAGGACGTTTTAACATTTATCCCGATGGGGAAAATTTCACATAGAAATTCTCAAGCTGGGTTGAAATAGAATCGCAGTGTCACGTTTTTTTTGTCTACGACTTTTCCAAGAGAAATCGATTTTTAGATACGAAAAAATTTTTACATTACCTGACTAGAAATTTTTACAAGATTTTCCTCAAGCAACGAAATTACCTGATCAGATCAACCGTATCGGAATTTCACAGGAATAATTCTTCGAATCCTCTAAGTACAGAAAATTCCTAGTCTCCAATATAAAATTGTTATTCACGTATTATTCAGCGCGTTACATCCTTCTAGGATCGTTACATTCTCTCAGTAACCTTATCAGAGCCCGATGTAAAATTCTAATCAGGTATCGACCAGGAAAATTATCAAATTAATCGAAGTCTTTTAGAAAAGTATGATAATTAGAGACTGATAAGATAATCCTTATCCTCATCCATTTATATCCTCGGAAATTTCTAAAAGTTCATACTTTGTACATTCTCAAGAAAACGTTCTGCTTATCAAAATCTGTACGTCCCTCGCCCTCTAATTGGATGGTCAATTCCTCTTTAATAAGAGAGAGAGTATCGCAATATTTTCCTCCTAGGGGGAAAATTTATCTCGAATTCCAACATTGGATTATTTACAATAAAACTACGCCCAAAGAAAATCTTCACCCAGAATATTACTATAAAATTTACTCAAGATTTATTTTCCCGTACGATGAGAAAATAAAGATACAAAAAGGAATAAATGTACAAAAAATTCAAATTCTCCGAGGGGAGACGAGCCTCGATTATTTTTTCGTTGTGTCATTGTGTCCGTTTAGAAATGTATAAAGAGACACACTCTATGCATTCGAGCTTTTCTCGAATTGAATTCGCTACGCTCGCAGGCAAGAACATTACCTCTCGACGTTTCCCACGAAACATCAATAAAGACCGCGTTTTTTTCTCCCTCGCTTTCCGACACCATAACGGGTGGATTTTCCCCCTGGATTTTCCCGGCAAGATCTTCCGGCCCGAAGTTTCTCGCCAGGCCTCGAAAAAGCGAAGAGCGCACACTCACCCGGAGCTTTTATCATCGTAACTCGACTCATCGTTTTTCCCTTCGCCGCTTGAGTTGTAGGCAGCCGAACGGACAAGTGGTACGAGTCAACGGTAGGGCAGACGGTATCGACGATATCAGGCGCTCGGAGGTCGATCGTTGCCCGAGAAAAGGCTCGAGAGTTCTTTTTTGTTTCGAGATGAAAAGAGAGAGAGAGAGAGAGAGAAAAAACGTATGGGAAGATCTTCGGATCCCACGCCCTTTTCCTTTTGCCCCTAATATCGATTTACGATGTACGTGACTTTCGTCAATCACGAATCGTCGTCGATTCTCGTCTCAATCTTGATTGCCGGACGATCTTTCTTCTTGCTCGTCGAACTCACTGATTTTTTCGAGTATATATAAATGTATTATTCACAACGCGACGAACGCACTCTCTGATTACCGGACGCCACGTTAATCGCGTTGAAAGCTCGCGAGCTTTTGCCTCGTCCTTTCGGGCGACGGGTCGCTCAAAATTTCAAGTCCTCTCGATTAATTCATAACTCGGGAGATCGCTCGCTGAGGGATCCCTGCGAGAAATATCCTCGAGGACTGCGTACGTATCCGTACGTCTGTACTAATCCATTAACCCGGAGCTTTTGCTCCAAATCGTACGCTAGAAGAATATTTTAAGCGTGATATTGATTTCAAAAATTGCTTCTGATGTGTTATGTGAGGAGTAACAAAATTTTGCGATTAACCCATTTTCAATCGTACGTGAAAAAAATATGTCGAGCATAAAATAGGTTTAAAAGAATTGGTTTCGAGCTATATGAACATTTTAAACTTGAGAATAAATTCTAAAGGAGTTCTAATACATTTTTCACTTGTACTAATCCATTAACCTGGACCTCGAGATTTTCAATTCCACGCGAGAGTAAGCAGCACAGAACAAAATGCGATAAATAAATAAAAATTTGGAAATTCTCAATAAAACGGAATAGATTCTGTTTTGCGCAGTTGTGACATATTTTCTTTTTTTCCTGTATAAAGTGCCATTATTTTCATGCATAAAATGAAAGCTCAGCGATAAAGAAACGACTTTATTTTTTTCGGTCTAGAAGTATTATCGCTCGCTTAGGGTCTTTCGGAATGTCTACGTGATTTCTTGTCTTCTGGGGACCTCTCCCGAATTATTCAAAGTGCGCTCTTTATTGATTTTTCACGTGAAAGCCGGAGTTGCTGGGTCAACGTGTGTATACGAGCGAACGGATATCGAAAGGCTCTCCGCAGGGGCAGAAAGAGGCTGCGAAGCAAAAAATTCTTTCCTTCCTCCGCATCGGGAAGAAAAATTGTGTATGTTTTAATGCACGGGAGACGATAACTTTCGCGAAACAAGATTGGATCCTGCACTGTCGCAGGACGAATAGAAAATGTTTGACGAGCCTCAATTTCGGAGGAAAACCGGCCTGAGTTTGCTCGAGCCCGAAGTTACCTCCAAATGCACCAACTTTGACATTAAAGCATGACCTTTATGTGAACCCCGTTTGAAAATGTGTGGCCTAGACTATTCTTGGACCACCTCGATCTTCCAACAAAGTTATTCCATTTGCCAGCTCGCTGATAATTCGCTTAGAGCGAAAAGTCTTTTAATTCGTGATGACGGTGTTTCGTTTCTCTACCGCATTCTTAAGCCCTCCTCTGTTCTCGTTCTTCTTTCTGTACTGTGCATTTTCATTACTCGAAGTCTCGAAGATTCGCGGGCGTGGGAAGCCAAGAGCCATCAGGTGATTGGGTAGATATAGGGACGATGATACTCCATTGCGCGACAACTTGGCTAGAATCCAATTTTCTTCTCTCATCCTTATACAAGAGTTACTTAACTGGGCTCCAGAATTTATATTATTTATTAGTGCCAAAATGTCGAGGAACGCTCTCTGGATGACTGCTCTTGAATCACTCTTGAATCACGAGTCAAGGGGCGATCCCGTATTTTTTAAATTACAATCAAATTAAAGCAAAAGAGAAAACACTGCATTTTTTTCTGTATTTAAATTTTTAATTCACTGATCAAGATTTTTTGTTACACATTTTTTTAAAAAATTAATTTTTATTTTTAGAATAATTATACGATCAGAATGAAAAAGTTTAAATTACTGAAATTAATTTTTCTATCAGCTTTTCCAATTATAACAGTTTGAATTTTTGTGCTTTAAAAAAATGATTTTTTTAATTAGATTTTTCCACTTCTCAACTTACTATATTATTGGCATCATCATCGAGCTGGCTGAATGAAAGAATAGGAAAATCAAGTTATGGAAAATAGGATATGATATTCGAACGTATGAATAAATTATAAGGGATACAGTAAATGTGAATTCAACCGATTCCATATATTCGTTCTAATCCGAGGTCGGAAATTTAATGGAGCTCGCCAACCTGTTACTCGGACGGGAGTATATCGCCACCCCCGGATCTTCCTGAAACGGGCGGCCACCGCTCCCAATCGAATTTGTCACCGGGTTATCCGGATGTTATTACCCCAGAGGCACGATAAATTTTGACGTTTTAATTAAAGGGCGTCCTCAAAAACAGTCATTCGAGACAAGTTGAGAAATGATGAGAAGGCTTTGTAAAAAAATAATAGAAAATTTCGGTCGAGCAGGTGCTCCATTTTCTCTATTTTCTTTTATTTTTTTTTTATAAACTCGCACAAAAGCGGACTCGTTGAACTTTGACGTCCCGTTTCGCGGCAACGATCCGATGACGCAATCACCGGGAGACTCCATCGCTCGGTGCGTCCTGGTATAATATTATTAACCGTCGAAGAACGCGATACGCGTGTCACTCGGTTAAACTCCACCTTCGTTAAAGCCGCTTTTTCCCATTTTACAAAAAGTCAAGCCTGTCTTCAATATTCCCAGAAGAGGAAAAAAGCTCGTGATGTCGCGGGAAAGCTCTCCAGGAAAATTGCTCGTTTTCATTTTTTTTCTGATCCAACGTCAGAGTGACGCTTTACCAGGAACGTCAACGAGGATATCTCTCTTCAAGGGGAGCTTTTTCGAGGCCACGTTGAATTCTGAGGCCCCTTTTTGTTTCAATAAGAAAGCTCTCTATTCACGGTTAAGGTACGAAGTGCGCGACTTCACCGAGTGTCGCATACATAAGCGAGTTATATCTATCTGGAGCGGAGAGGAGTCGGTCCACCCGCCTGCAGAGCTTTTCCTCCCAGCGGCTCTTTCTCTCGCTACGTTAGCTCGGAAATACACGACACACCTTGTGTTTTCAATCGTTCCACCGTAGCTTCGTCATGCAAGAAATATGCCTTCGCTGCACAGAGAGATTCCTCTCGAGCGAAGAGGCCGATCGATGCAGCTACCTCTCATTACCAAAATTCCTTCCAAACGACTTTTCCAGATTCGCTACAATCCATTTTAAATTCAAATTTCATCCATTTTCTGCCTAGCTTCCCATTGGCTCATGGAAATTCAGGGAAATAGTTACCTACGGATTCTTGATGCTGTGCATGCAAAAAATATTTATATATAGTGTGGTACAAGTAATGGAAATATCGATTTTCTGATGCGAGGGTGAAAACGACGAGAAGTTTTTCATCAAACGCCGGCTCTCTCTTTTTCACGCTACCGTACTTTGAGTTTTTCCCTAATTTTATCTCAGTTTGGAAAAATTCTATCGATACTTTCAAGTCAAAACAGCAACTGAGTGTGCAAAGCAAAAGCAAATTTCATCAAACGATTTTCATAGTAGTTCCTCAAAAATGAGCTTTTGTATTCCTTGAAGTTATCTTAGAAAGAGTGCGTATACATATATAAATATATAATTCCTATAAATAAGAAATTAAAGTATTGATTGGATATGACAAAACCTGCAAAAAACAGTCGATTCTCTGCAGCAAATAGTAAATAAGACGAGCAAATGGTTCTAGAACTGGAGATTAAAACCGAACTCTCAAAAATCACAATTTATAATCTCTAACCATAAAATATCCGATCAATCTCCCAAAATACAAATGCTTAATGTCAGAATTTCATCAAAAAACGAAGAGAAATACCTCGGAATCATTATCGACCACAAACTGACCTTCAAAAGCATCCTCAACATTCCAAAAAGAAATTAATAAATCGTGCAAAACACTTTCGGAGCATTACATTCAAAAACTCAAACATAAGACTAAAAGAAGTTACTAAAATCTACAAAAGCATCTGCCGCCCCTATTATAGAATACATGGATTCGCAATTTTTACCAACTGCAAAAAAATGCGATGGACAAAATCAAAACAGCCGAGACAATTGCTTTACGCAATCTTACGAGAAACCGCCACCAAAACAAGCCGTTGTTCAATCCACGAAACTCCACCTTGTATGAAAAAACAAAAATAATTCCGATCAATGAAAGGCTCCAACGACTCACCAAAGATTTTGCTATAAAACAAATAGAATCAATAGAAAGTCTATGCTCAAAAATTACACCACACGTCATTCGCAACTCAAAATTTCCAGAAAGAACGATATTCGAGAAACTCCTCACTTTCTCTAACGAAAATTAAATCAGAAAACTCCTCTAAACAATGGAAACACATTATTTTAAGTATTACCTTATCACAAACCTTATTAAATAAACAATCTCATCTCAAAATAAATGTTAAAAAAATCCCAGCGAATCATGGGCAGAAGAACCTCGGTCGATAGCCCATACACAAACAAAACTAGCTATGAACGCACTTGTAAAAACCGTATCAATAAGCTGTAAATATTGTAAATAAATACATATATCATCACCTTAAAGCTACTTTTTAAATCATATCCTGGCATTGTGCTGTTAAAGAAATTCAACCTTCATTACGAATGGACCATTTATTTTTCAGAGATTATGAAAGCAGCAATATTCTCGACAACTTGCTCTCGCGGATGGAACAATACGCGAATAACTTGGAAAGTCTGGTTGCGGAGAGAACAGCTGATTATCTCGAGGAGAAGCGGAAATGCGAGGAGTTGCTCTATCAGCTTTTGCCCAAGTAAGTGAAGCTACTTTGCTCCTTTAAAATTAGCTCCACCAGGTCTCGGAAGTTGGCCCGCTGACGTGAGCGGAGTAAACATTGTAATACGATGCGAGACAATAAAGGATTGTCATAGATTTCCTTGGGGAACGACCGGTTGTATCTTAAACTTGCCATCGGGTCGTCCTGTCCCGAGAGTTCTCCATTCAGCACTTCCAATCTCAGCGCTAAGTTGATCGATCTGTCAAGAATACGATGCTCGGAGTTGGGAAGAACTTGTCATCCAACTTTCCCCGGAGTGCAATGAACTTTACTTTGTCCATCATTTGTCTACGGTCGAAACGTTGCGTGTCTTTGTAGGAGAAAACATTTTCTCAACGTCGTATTAAATGGAGATGAAACGGGAGTTATTCATCACCTTCTCACTATGATCACTTTTCCAAAGTCACCGTAAGGAGGAATAAATTAAGATGCCTTAGAGACTCGGATGTCTTATTATCCTTATTTATAAAGTGGAATTGTTTTATTCAATGTTCAATAATTCTTGAACGATTCTAATTAGCCCATTTAAACAATTTTGAGAATCAATATGGTACTTACAAAGTAACTACTATAGCGCCAGTTTTGGTATATATGGAGTTGTAAATGTTTGTCGAGCGCAAACGTATTCGCCTCGAGTCTTGACCACGACTCTTGGTAACTGGTTATAGGAAAGTGAGAAGCACCACCAGAGCTAGTAACAGCAATATTTCTTTGAGGTCATATAACCGTGCCATGTGACGTAATAAATATTTTACATTAAATGAAAAACCAAGGTGGAATTGAATTCGAAATTAAATTCTCCGCTTGTTAGAATTTCAAATTTTCTTCAAATTCAAAAGGTTATATAGTCTTTTATTGTAATGTTCTATGATACTGACAAGTATATTACCTACTAGATCATAATCTATTTTTATAAAAAAATCATAAAATAAACGATGCTAGCGTGCAGGATGTTGTGTATACTGTGAATTCAACTTTTTTATTTTTCATTTTCATAATTCCAGGTCTGTGGCCTCTCAACTGATCCTCGGGCAGAGCGTCATAGCCGAGACTTACGACCAGGTGACGATCTATTTCAGCGACATCGTCGGTTTTACGAGCCTGTCAGCCGAAAGCACGCCTCTTCAAGTTGTCGATCTTTTGAACGATCTGTACACATGCTTCGACTCCATTATTGAGAACTTTGATGTCTACAAGGTAAGATATGCCATGTTTCTCTGTAAAAAAAACTTGTGCCTGTCTGGAGGGTTGAATTTGATGCGTGATACATGAAAATTTGTGTAAACAAACCTTGCTTTGATGACAGATCATTACAGAGTACTTGAAAAGTCGTACATTCGATACAAAATTTTGTTCCCTTTCCCTTCCAAAAAAAGATTTATCTCTATGTTGAATGTAACCGGTACATTTTTTCGTCTTTAGCGTCGAACGAGTTTAGTCACGAACCATCGTGATGTCGTACTATTTCCTCCTTTAGAAAAAGACCTCCCAGTTTTTCTTCTCGAAGTTTGAGAGAGCAAAAAGAAAAGCTAGGATGAAAAACGATAAGATGAGGAATCTCATTACCAACGTAACCAAGCAGTGAGTAAATCGAAGGAACCTGCACTCGTGCGAGCATCTCGCTCGGTGTGTAATTTCGTATTAAAGTATCCTTTGCTCGGGAGACTGAACGCCTCCCCTGGCGACGGCGAGACGATCGTTATCTCGACGCGGTATCACCGTTACACCCAATAATCGCGCTTCACATTGAATTTTTAATAACAAAACTTTCCAAACTCCAGGGAACGCGTCCTTTCGATAATTCCCATCTACCCTATTTCAGTCATGAAAGGGATACCAACTGAAAGTTTCGACGGTAACTCGTAATAGGGGTGGCTTTAATATAGCACTTCACTTGTCATTACCAGAAAAGTATTTTTTGGTCGTTGAAACGATTTTAAAGGACACTCGTATCTTAAAAGCATTTCCTTATTCCTATCAGCCAATGATTTCAAAGAGACGAAAAGAAAATCCAAGGACAAAATGAAAAGAGAACGTATCCAATGTTCGGGTGATTAAGTTGCCAGAATAGAGCGAAGGAAACAGGAAGACTTGAGGAGAGAAAAGGTGCTTTGGGCAGCGCATCTCAGGCGTGTTATATGGTCGATGCGCTGAGCTATTAAAAATCCTGATATAGATGACCTGTCGAATAAAAGTAATGGTTTTATTCCTTCTTTCTCTCTGTGTCTCTTTCTATGGCTTCCCACATGGAATACGAACATCCGGGTATCCGTGTATCGTGCTTCATCTCCCCTTTCCGTTTTTCTTCATCTTCCGTGAATCCCTAGTCGGCGAGACAACTTTTCCCTCCCCAGCGCACGCATTGGTTCGATACCTCCTCATTCGAGACAAATGATCGAGCGCACGAGCGGCACGTAGCCTCTTCTTCGAACCTCAACGGGATCTGTGGCTCATCGCTCTTCTTTCCGGATCACGATAAATGTGAAAAAAACTCACAAAAAAGTGGAATCCCATTGAACTCGGCGCAACTTCTTTTCTTGATTTCGATCAAACTTGCGTCGCCTCATTTTCTTCATAGAGTTTAATAAAGCTACTAACAACGTAGACTTACTTTTCCATCTTTATTAGATTCCAATATTTCATGTTTTGTGATAAATTGATCTGTGTTTTTAAAATAAAAATCCATAATCTTTAGGGTCCCTGAAACAATCGATCCATACCCTTCAATGTAATTTCAAGTTGAGGTTGAATTTGAGATTAATTGTAATTTAGTTAAAGCTTACATTAATTAAAGAATGTCATTGATGCATCTAAGAATTTAATACTGATTCATTGTCTATTGTTTTTCTTGGTGACTTCACGGTACCTCATCGCATTAGTTTCATTAGATTGAGCAATTTGTTTAATGCAAGACCAAATGTTCTAAATTACTCGAATGTCAAGATTCTCTTCTGAATATTGCTGTTATCAGAATCAGAACACTGTAGGGCGAGTCATGGTTTGATGGAGCATTCGGGGGTAAGCAAACTTGTTGTTCCTTTCCTACCGACAGGATCAAGGCGATAAGGTGTGCCCTATCAAAATATGGCGCACCCCATAACCACATTTCTGATGTAAGAAAAGCATCAACTAGTTGTTTACTCAAAAACTGTATCGTACTCTGATTCAAAAACATAAAATCAGGTGGATATGTATCTTGTTATTTTCTCTCTGTCCCAAAAAGTTCTTTGCGTTGCGAAGCCTGACAACACACGGCTCAAATAAAGTCACGTACGAAGCTTAATGTCAGTCAAAATCAACAACCAATCGGAATCACAGAAAAGGCTTGACATGTATATTTCAAAGACGCAAAAGATCAGTATTCGTCTTCGTGAAAATAATCTTCACCAATCGATAAGAGACAACAAAGTGGTAATTTCGATGCTCGGATGAGGCTGAGGATCCTCCAGATTTCAATCGGTTCGTCAAAAAGAGTTTCTGTCCGTCAAAGACAACAGAATTGAGGAAAGAACATAACAAAGTTACGTAGACGGAGAAACATAATCATGAGAATGTTAATAATTCCGCTGACAAGAGAAAACTCTTGGGGAGGATGTAGTGGCGTTTCTTATTATTCAAATGGGGTCAACTATCCATGAGTACCTGACGTAGGCTTGAAAATCGATCGGAACGAGCGGGAGAAAGCGAAAAGAGAGCGAGTTACACGTGCGGGATTCACGCTTCAAAACTTCAACCTCTTTTTCTCATTATTCTCTGTGTCCCTCTTTCTCCCTGTTTTCTCGTTTTCCTCTCCTCATTCCTTTCTCTCGCTCTTCTCGTTTACGTTCTCTTCACCGAGTGTGAGAAACGTCCGACTCTACGATACAGACGTAAAGAGACTTTCTACTCTGTTTCATCGGTATTATTTCCAGATTGAAAAACAAAAAAATAAAACACGCGAAACAAAACTATTATTTGCATTGTACAGAGCCCGTTGGCATTTCTTTCGCGTCTGACTATTTCGTGACGTTGAAAAAAAATAACGCCAAAAAGAGTTTTAATGGGCACGGGCCGCGCTCGTGGCTTTGCCAGCGTGACATTTATTTTTATGATTTTCTTTGTGCCTTATGAATACAATTAATCCGTAGTGGATCATGAATAAATATGAAACGAACCGGAGTGCTCGAGTGACAAGCAGGTTCTCTCTGTTGGAAAATCAAACAAGCTTTTTATCTGGAAATTCAATTTTGCTACAATTTAAAAACAATCCAGTCAAAGGATTAGCAGATTTTTAAAATACGGGTTTATTTTTCAACCCCGTGTTTCGTTCCCTCAGCGTTTCATTTTGTACTGATTTTCATACGCTGCGGAGATCAGAAAGGTCCTGCAAACAGTGCAATAATTCCCATCCGCGCAGATGTTGAAACAATGAGACAATCAAATGAATCAACCGTTTTTGGTGCAAAGATAATTTCTCTCTTCGTTCACTCAGCTTTTAACAATTTGATGATTTTGTGATTTTGATGTCTGGTATCCTTGCAACAAGATTTCTTTGTGTGCACGTGACGCATTAAATACATATACCATCATATAATTTTTGTTGAAAGAATCCGAAATTCGAACGAAGCAAAAAATGTCAATACCGCATGTGGATTATTTTCATTTACTTTTTATCTTATATAGTCTAGGGTGACATCTCGACATCCAAGTTTCGTGCATTAATATCGATCATCAACGTAGGCAATGCATGTCATGCGAATGGTACCAGCCGCAGTTAAATCCCTGAAACGTTACAGTAACGTTAACAATTTTGATTTGTATTTATTATTATAACGTTGTTCATAGTACTAATCTATGTTAACGTTACCACGTGAAGAGGTTCACATGCAAAATGCATTTCAGTGCTGACTTATCACTGTTAACTCCATTGATGTAGAACGATTGCTTTATGGAAGGTTTATCTGGTTATCTGATAATGATGCTATTGTCACAAATTAAACATCACATTGCAGGAACGTCTGACGCATCCTAATGGGTGCCATAAAAGTATAGTATATTCATATGACTTTATACGCCATATGCCGTTACTTTCGCACTTTATTTGGATGCATCATGAAAAGTTGATGAATTTCAAATTGTTTGATGTATGTACTTGGTATGAGATATAATTACGTAAAGTTTTCGCATTTTTTAGAATGTTTACGAATTCTCTTTTGGTATCATCAGAAATGAGTTGCAGACGAAATGAAAATGGTGATATAACATGGTCTCTATGCAAAAAAAGCAGTTTTAATGGAAATGCTACAGTGCAAGGAATGCAATTTTGTTTGACACGGAATTCGGCTCTATTTTTGCAGGTGGAAACGATAGGGGATGCCTACATGGTCGTATCTGGACTGCCCATGAGAAACGGAATGAACCACGCTAGGGAAATAGCCAGAATGGGTCTAGCTCTGAAAGAGACCGTAATGACCTTTAGTATTCGTCACAGGCCAAACGAACAGCTGAAGCTCCGCATTGGTATGCATTCTGGTGAGTCAATTTCTCCTTCTTTGAGCTTGAATCTTCCGTTGGGACTAGCAACTGAAGTAGTCCATCAAAATCAATTTTCGACAACTAAAACAATTCAAGGCAATAGCCATATTTTCATCTACTCCATCGACCGTCCGAAGTTTAAAAAAGGGAACACTTGAGCTTTTTCCGAACTTCGTCATGCTGTTATTCGGGAGATTGGTAGGTACGAAACGATTTGTCTCCTCAGACGCGACCCAACTTTCAATAAACAGTGCCTATCCTGGCCTTTCTTTTCGTCGCTTCCATTAATCTTTTCTTCTCCGACTCACGTTACCATGACTTCTTACGCTGTGATTCTCGCACGCTGGCACATTCTTTTTTAGGCTGTCGTAGATCTGCGACCCAGAATTTTATCGATCTCGTAGCTGTTTGTTAAAGCCAGATATAACCTTGAATAGGATACGTCATGTTCACACGTAGGAAAATTTTGAAGAAAGACCATCAAGAGCCCATCTCGACGACATGAAACAATCTTTTTTTGATAGATCATCTCGCGTTCCAGGAATCGTTTGTCAAAACCCCTAGAAATATCAAATATACGATTTCATTTCATTTATGTTTGCTCGTACGTTTATGCGAGCCGGAATAGTGTTTACACTATCGAGGGTGTAATCGTGCTATTATTTTTTGAAGCTCGCATCTGCGCACACTTTGCCATTGCGCAGACCCATACTTTTTGGACGGCAAGTTAATTACTTTTTTGATTGGATCTTGTCTCTAGATTGGATTGCCAGCGGCGTCGCGTTTATCTTGTCGAGGCGTAAATAACCCCGTAAACTGGGCTGCAAGCTCGTACTTTCGGCGCAACGCAGTCCAATCGTTCTATATGCCCATCAACTTTCCGGAAGAAGAGATTCATTTTCTCATCTTTGCAGGAAGTGTGCTACTTTCTAACATCTTTTGTTTTAGACTTTGCGGGGCTGGTCCAAACAAAGCAAGCAAAGAAATTTTGTTATAACCAGTAAACACGATTGATTCATTTTTGCAGGATTAAATTCACGATTTTTAGAGTCCTTTTACAGTGTACACGCGTTTACAAATTTGAGTTTACAACTTTGAGAGAATTTGGACACTGTTCAAATGTGCGTTGTGTTTAATGGAGCTATAAAAAAATCGAGTTTTTCCCAGAATACATAAGTCTTTCGACCCTGAAGTTTTAACGAGACTATTGGAGTTATTGGTTTTTTTAATGCCGAATTTTTAATGATGCCAAAAAAACAGGATACTTCGAAACTTTATACCAAATTGTAACCAAATTTTACAACCACGGGAACACTATAGTTCCGATTAAAAGTTTTGTCTGACTGAGCTAAAACCAAATCCTTGTGTTAAAAAAATACATTCCAACAAGATTCTTCGGTGACTAAGTATAAACTGACTTTTCAGAATATTTAAAAATTAAAGAATTAAATCACTATACTTTAGTCTCATGTGTACCATTGCATTGCTATTATTTTTAAATCAGAGTTCAGTAATGGTCATACAGTCAATTTTATGACTACGTCAACGCTGTACTAAAAAATGTGGTCTATATTTTATCATTAATACGTTCAATTTATATTCGTACAAGCATTAAATCTTGGATTATCAGATCGGGATTACAAATATTATTTAGGAGTATGGTAAATTTGTATTGATGTGAAAACGCATGCGTTTTCCAGGACCTTGCGTTGCTGGTGTCGTCGGTCTAAAAATGCCGAGATATTGTCTCTTCGGTGATACGGTCAATACGGCCTCGAGAATGGAGAGCAACGGTGAAGGTAAAGTTAGCATTTTTTCGATACAATAAAAAACTAATTATTTCCTAATTTTTTCAAAATTCATTAAACACACACAAAATGGCCCAGAAAAAATTATTTCTTAAAATTTTTCAATTTAGATTTCTTGCTGGTTTTCAATCAGTGAATAAATTTTTTGGATGAATCAAATATGGTTCGCGTTACAAAATGTACAGAAGCTGCAAGATTTGAGATTTATTCGTTTTCCTGTAACGATCAAAGTATAGTGACCCTTGGTATTATATCGTTGGTTTTTTTCCCAAATGCAGCTCTCAAAATTCACGTTAGTCCTACGACAAAGGAGATTCTCGATACATTCGGAACTTTTGATCTCGAGTGCAGAGGAGAGGTTATGCTGAAGGTAAGTCAACTGGATTCTTATCCTCCTTATTTTTTATCCCATAATTTAGAATCTTTGGATTTACCGTGACTTTGAGACTTACGTGCACATCGGAATTTATATTTTTTTCGAAGCTGAGAATCGTATATTTCATACTCACTAGTGAAACTGTCAGTGGAAAATAAAAAATGTTGGTAACTACGCACAAAGTAGGTCTCATCTTGTAAAATCTTGACTTTTTAATATTTTGTTGATTTCACTACATACAAAACGTTTGTTGATGATTTTTTTGTGGAACGTCATTTCCGTTACAGCGAACCACTATTTTTTTTACTTTTATAAGAAAAAAATTAATTTAATTTCTATAAAAATCAATTCCATGTAGTCATTTGAAATGATCGTCAGTAAATATAAATTGAAATTAGCCTCGGTAACATTTTCAAATTCTAAAATCGGAAAAAAATAGAGGACAAATAAATCCGAAAATGAAGTAGAGAGAAGTGCAGTTTGTCCTCAATGACGTATTGACAGGGTAAAGGAACTATGACGACCTATTGGTTGAACGGTGAAAAGCCGATGAACAACAACAATCCGCGAGATCCGGGCACGGTGCTCGAGGAGCAACAGATGACAGCGAGTCAACGGCAGGCACCTCCGCTGATTCAGCAGCAGCTCTGTGGCTCGCAAAATCCAAGTTGCAACGTCCGGAGCGTGCCGACGGGAAACGGAGCGCCGCCGGCTCACGCCCTGAGAACCGCGGCGTCGCCGACGCACCAAAAGAGTCCTCAGCACCAAACGAACGCCCCGAATCAGCAGATTCATCAACAGATTCGCCAAAACGAGAGCGTACCAAATCGCTCCGACAGCGCTCCGAACGCTCCGCTCCTCTTACCCGCTGGATCGTTACCGCGGACCTAAATGAACAAAAAATCTTCTGTAAACGAAATTCCTTCTCAACTTCCGAGTCTGAGGCTTCCGAATTGTGTCCACCGATCATTTTTTGCAGCCCCCGATCAGACTCGCACGTAATTTTTTTAGATAAAAAAAATTAGACGAGAGTACCTGTCTTTCGATGAAGCCTCGCACGCTGCCTCGAAAAAAAAAATAAATGAAAAATAAAACGGGGGCGAGAAATTCGTCTGTCGAGGATACGCGATACAATCGGCCCTCGTTTTTCACGAAACGTGTCACGGAACCAATTTTAGAAACAGTAGCGAGATGTCATTAGGTGGATCTTCTTTACCTGCTCTTTCAAGATTATAATCTACTGACGGGATCCCAATTCGTCGAAGAAGGATTTACACAGTATTATAAGAAAATTAAAAAAAAAAAATCAAGAAGCAAAAAAGATTAAAAATCATAAAGCTCGCATATCGATGCGATTATTAAAGTAACTTTTCCTCAGTGTGCACGCAACAGAAACACGAATATCGGAGCAGTCTTCGAGATTTACACGTCGCTCTTATTGTGTAAGAAATATACCTAACGACGACACGATTAAACTTTATCACTACAGTAAATTCCAATGGGAAGGAAAAGCATGAATATGGATTCATTAATATTACTACGAAACTGTTATAGATGCATTTTAATAAAAAAAAAGAAAAGAAAACCAAAAACGAAGAGAGAGAGAGTAAAGGAACGACAAGAACGGAGAAAATAACGATGGCATTTTATTGTACAGAAAACAAACTTATTTATTCCTCGCAGAGAGATTTACATTCGTCGAGGTCCAGTCGACGGAAAAATGTTCCGAACAGGCGCTAAAACCAAATAGCCCCCGAGGCACGAATCGTTTCACTTTTTTTTACGTTCTTCGCCGTGAATTCATTCATACGAATCTTGTACAAGAAATTTTGCGAAATAGAGTTTATGTCAAATATATCGTTGTTATAATTATTAATTATTATAATAGTATTAATATTATTGTTAAAATAATAAATTAGAGGAAGAGTATGCGAGTGAGCGAGGATCGAGCGTGAGACGAGCGAACGAGAAAAAAATAGAGGGAAAGTACTACATAAAAATTAATGTTTAGTGTGTTAGATAACGGAGGCTGGGCCTTCACGAGTGGCGATATTGGAGAAGTCGATCGGAACGTGCGAGAACGTGACGTCGACGCTCCGTTCGGCAAATATTTCGAATCAAAGATCAAAGTGGGAAATTTTGGATGGAGGGGCTGAATCGAGGGTGAATGAATTAGAAAAAATGAGAGCCAGAGCTCACGAGTGTGCGAGAGGAAAAAAAAGGTGTTGCATCTGTGTCGAGCATGCGCAAGAGAAAAAAAACATTCTTCAAATCGTGTACGAGATAAATATTGTCAAAAATAAAAAAAACTTTGATTGTTTTGAAAGCTGCTGAAGTGATTTGATGGCGAATCCTTGGTTCAGAATATGGCGTTGGCGAATATCCAGTCTAGGTATGTACTGACTCTCGTGTAAACACCAGGATTTCCCCGCTCCCCGCAGCGCAGTCCCCAGGATACTATTCCAATGTTTACCCATCTACCGTTGCCTAACTGATGTAATAACGGCCCTCCGGAATCACCCTGAAAATTTCAAGCAGAGGTTTTATAATTAAAAAATTCTCAATTAATTAAATTCTTAATTATTCCTTTTTGTTTATTAAAGTTCATTATTATTTTCATCATTATTGCGTCAGTCCATGTCATCACCTTGAATAAAGAAACCTTTGTCAATTGTGTAATTTTGCAATTATTTTTCCTATAATTGTGATTCAGTTTTTATTACCGCTGAAAAGTAATTACGTGTGAACTTTTGCCAAAGATTTTTTAATTGAAAAGTTCTTATTTAGTTTAATTCTTAATTGAATATTTGTTTTTTCAAATATAGATAAATTTTGATTGAATTTTTTTGATTTTGTATTCAAATCCAATAATTTTTTCTAATTTGGCATATAATTTTTGAATGTCTATTAATACTTTTACAATTATATCAGATATTTTTAATTATTTTTACGTATATAGCAATGCCTATTCTTGTAATACCTGACATGCATCCCCTCCACCTTCGTAATTTCCGGCACACATGACACCGTCGGAAATGGGTCTTGTGATCATGCGGCTGCAGATTCTCTGCGGCCATACGGGGACGCGGACTTGCATCAGGACGTTGATACCGGCGCCTCCGTAGTACTGTGTTCCCCAGCCTATATTCAATAACAAATTTGAAAAGAAAAACACTTTAAAATTGAATATTTTCAGATTCATTGTCAGTGAAACATCGAAAAATTTTGAAAATTTTCCAACTTCTGTATACAAATTTTTATCTTCCAAAATCTCGTTTGATGTTACGCATTATTAATATATTAAAGACTTTGATTTTTGATAAATAATCTCTATCTCATTCTAACTCTAGATTTTTACGAAATTTCATAGGCTCGAAAAAAATTCACATTCCGTACGCCCGAGTACAAAAACTGCATTTTCAAATCAACCAACAAAATATCTTTCGAAAAGGTCGGAAAACAAAACACTCAACGATCAGGGTCACCGGTACAGTTCAGGATTGTATACAGTTGATGACGTTTCGTAAATTCACTTGTCTCGAGTGTTTACCGCGACTCCATATTTGTTTTGTGTACAAAAAAATGCAAGATCATCTACCAAGTTCATTCTTACACTCATATAGGATTAATATGACTACGCAGCTTTGTTAATAAATTTTATTGACCCACTGTCAATTAAAATATTACTCATTCGGTCCATTTAAATTTGTGACAAGAACAAACTGTGTTTTTTACCATTAATGTATAATAATTTCAATTTAATCATATTATCGAAGAATTATTTATCAATCGAATTTTAAAGTTATACCTACCATACTCTTAAATGACATTGTGCTTCTATGACATTATTTTCAAAGCTGGGAAAATGTGACAGAGTGATAAAAGAGCGCGTTTTAATTTTGTTATCGATTTTATCATTTTTTGTGACTTTCATTCTAATAGGAGGTCACAATTCTCATATGAAACAAAAATGTCACGCTGGGGTCTCGCAGACCCCAAAAAACTTTGCATCAACGGTATTTGATCAATTTTTCAATTACAGACATTTATCTATTTTTCAAATTGAGTAGAAAACAAAAAAGTTCTATTTACGTATTTTCCACGAGTTATTGTAATAATTTCAAGAGAAGTTCGAATAAATGTTATACATTATTAATTTGTACTCTATTTAGTCTACATAATTTCAAACAATATTCACTGACCCGTCACTACCGCAGTTTTGTTCTCGAAGCTCGTCGCTATCGGCGGCAAACAAATCGGCCAGATGAATTCGTTGAAGGGGGTCGGTCGATGAATCTTCAATATCGCGATGTCGTTGTCGTAAGTGTACGGATCGTAGTCCCCATGGATTCGTATGTCCGTGACCGCGAAGTCGAGCGACTGGGAATCGGTCCGCTTGGAAAAGTCGTACTCCCCAAGTCGAACTTTTATTTCCCGCTTATTTACGCTGCGTGTATTTGGATCATCGAGACAGAATTATTGGAGAACACTTTGCTATCTCCCCACCAGCTTTATCATCACTCTTCTGGAGTATTCACAATAAACGATCGAAAATCTCGCGAAAAATAAGAAAAAAAAAACGAAAAATCTCGTACGCACTTGTAAACGCAATGAGCCGCTGTTAATATGTGTCTGTCGGTTATCAAAACCCCACCGCAGTAATGCTTCGAGGACTCTCTGAGAAGGGCCGCCATCCAGGGCCATTCTCCAGGCTGGGCGGGTTTTCCGCCGACGACTCTCGTTACGCTGTTGATGCTCGTCCCGCATCCGCGTCCTGATGAGCGATTTTCCCTCTTGGGTTGCATTAACGAACTTCCATTCATCGTCACTGCCGATGCATGCACGAGGAATTTTATTGAATTTTAAATATTTTTTTTTCGTATTTTAATTTTTTCGATTTTTCACCTACCTGTGAATTCGTGAACACCGTCGACGTATAAAATTGACATTTGAAAAATCGTCAAGGTAACAATTAAACTATATACACCGCACATTTTAAATAATTATAAATATGGTAAAAAATATGAAATGAGTGATTTTGTTGAATGTCTTGCAGAGTATCTCGCTCGCCGAGACCGAGCTGACGAAACTGAGAATCGTTGAGCGAGGAGGTTTTATAAACTCGCTCCTAGACAGCACGTGACCCGAAGTACACGTCCGTAAATCCCGGTACATTTGGTCAGGGGTGCGGAGGACGTTCCTCCGCCTCGAGCGACCGCGCGACGATCCAACGAACGGCACACCCACGACGAATAACTGGATTTTACGCTCAAAACTTTTCAGATGTGTATACAGACTCATCTGCTCCCTCTCGGCACTCAGTCTGGTGTACAGTTATGCGTATACTAGCACATTTCATTGCTAACCCATCTCTGGAGAGCCGAGAACGATTCTTGACCTTGCTTCGACGTTCCTGTCAATTTTGCTCTCGATCGAGCAATCAGAAAATCAGTCAACTCGTTTTTATTGTCCTCAATTCAATTTGCATCAATTTTGAAAGTTTTTTTTCACTTATTTTTTGTCACCCATCAAACAAAACAGATTTTTGATATCGAATTTTAATTTCGGAAACGTCAAAAATCTTTTGGCGCAAGACAAACATTTTTGAAAATTGCTGAGCAAACAAATGCTCGTGTCGAGTATCGTTTAAGATCCTGGATAGGTTCAATTTTATCGTGCGCAAAAAATGTATGGAGAAATGAAACTGAGAGTCGCTGACAGGAAAAGAAATTCGCGACAAAAGTGCGTTCGCCCACGCGATATATAGACGAGACCAACCCCTCGTCTATTCTCTCTCATTTTTTTCAGAATTACCATTAAACATTCTCCAGTACGTTTTTTCTTATTCACTTAACATTTTCGATATTTTGCAACACAACCATGACAAAAATTCGTGAGAATATTGGTTTCTCGAGTGCTCGGGAGAACTTTTTTCGAGCCTCCGAGTGCCAAACACTTACCATCCAGATTTGTCACACAAAAAAGTCTCGACTCATTGCATGGTCGATATACACGTATTTATAAACGTCGAGGATTCCGTACCACTCGAGTTTCGTATTCTCCAGTTGTCGTCTGTCAAATATCGAGTTGTTTATTCAGATTCGTATCAGAGAATATTTTTTTCTTAAATTTTATTTTTTTTGTTCGGATTTTACTGCGACGAGGTTTCTAAGTTCCATTCCTCGTGCCCTTGAAAAAATGAATGTCCATCGGTCAATATTCTTAAACGGTTGATTTTTCGAATATGCATATTTTTGAGCTAAAGAGTTATCATAACGGTAGACATATTCGATTTCTCTCTGTTCGATTTCCTCTCCTCGGCTGCTTTTTTCTCCTTGCGAAGAATGAAGCTCGAGACTCGTGTTGAAAAGTCGGAATAGAATAACAGCGGAAAGACGACGAGAGCAATAACACGAGTGTCTTAACGATGGCGACATTCGGTCGAGAAAGACGTCTCGTCGTAATTAGCGAACGCGTAAGACTCGCTTAATTTCATCCTTCAACGGTCTATTTTATTCTTGATTTTTGAATCGAAAATCTGACTTCAAAATGCGTTCATGAGAAAAATTAGTCAAATATAGAACGAATATTTTTTATTCTGGGTTCTTATTTTTGTTAATAATAAATTTTTTTTCTTAGCTGAAATAATATAAAAAATTTTTCATACAAGTCAAAGATACCTACAAAGATTACTTTCTTTTGGCTCGTACGATTATTTACACCAAAACAAAGTATAACGAAAAAAAATTTTTTAAATAAAATGACAAGATACCGCCACGGAGAATAGAAAACAGGTTCCGATCGATAGAATAAAATTTTTCAAAGTTCTTTTTAGGAAATATAATTGCGTAAGAGAAATTTGAGTAGCTTGACGACTTGTCATTGTAAGTTTGGAAAAAGGACACTGAGAGTCACAAAATTTTTACCGAGATGGAATTCCCGGTCACGGAGATTACATAAAATATTTAGTAAGCACAAGGAGCTAATTTGACGGCTCGACTAATCGCACGCCGGACGAATGGTCCGTTGTGGTCGCAAAGAAGCCGCGAACACGAGCCTTTCGTACTCTGCTCGCTTACCTGACGGTCATTATCCGTATAGTCGTTAGAAAAAGTGACTCGTAAAAACATATACCGGGACAAATATCTTCCACGTCCCTGTTATTTGGAAATTGCGAATTTACTCTTCATAGACTACGCCAATAACCTTTTGACCATGGACGTGAAAGAAATTACTTCGGGCTTTTCGAATCGAATCTCTTTTATTTTCATGAATCTGCTTTGAGAAGTTTATAGCTTCAAAAGACAGCTTACGCTCTTGTAATATTTTTTTTTCACGAATACGAGTTTTAAAATTAAAAAAAAATTTTTGTGAACAATTTTTTTGCACAGATTTAAAGCCGCCTGTTAAAAAAAATGTTTTTTCTGAAGGGTTTTTTTCACCGATTTTACACAAGTCTCACAGTTTGACAAGAGATTATTCTGAAAGAATTGAGGAAGATAAAAGCGAGATTCGAATCGTTAAAAAACGCTCGAGGGAGGATTTTCGATTTATCGAGGATTTTTTTTTTCAAGGGCGTGTTTTTTTCCATCTCATATGCAAAACCCGTCAATTTTTCTGATATATTTCCTAAGAAGGCGACACCAATTCCACAAGGGGAAAAAAGTTTTTACGTATCTTCCCGTCCCATAAAAGAAATTCCATTTCTTTCTGGGAGATAATGACGCGGGAGAATCGTCGTATAATTTTTCGAAACGGTCATTGTCGGGGAAAATTCATTCGAGAAAAGCGACTTCCGGCAGAGTGGAAAATTCGTCGGCGAGTAATGTCGAAATTTGGTCCATGTGCATGAGCTCGAAATGAGAGTTCGCATCACGAAAATGCCCCGGAGTGAATTTGGTGAGTTTAGCTCTCTGGCGTTTCAGCATGCGACTGTAGAGAACGCTCTCCTCGACGTGTTTCGTGTTCTCCATACGGCGTTGCGAATGTGGCTACAGGCTCCGTTACACCGTTTTACGGCCACATACATGACAACCCTTCAAAGAACCACCGCGTGACCGCGAAACTTCTCGCGGACCTATCGACGCACTAACTTGCACATATTATTATACTCAAATGTTCATTTCAAGATAATTTTATACTTTTAGTATCCCAGTCACGGATCGTTAACAAAAATGGAAAAATAAGAAACCAATTTTCCTCATTCTCGTAGAAATTTTCTTGGTACAGTGCAAAAAATTTCCAATATAAAACAAAAAGAGTTCATTTTTATTTCAATGTAACTTGAGGAAGATAAAAAATAATTGGATTTTTTTTTATTTGAAGAAAAATTAAATTAAATTTATTTTTATTCCAACAAAAATAAATAATTTATTTAAATAAAAATAAAAAATGTTCAAGAATTCTCCAATACTCAAACAAAAGTTTATTTTATTAAAAAAGCAAATACTTTTTATTCAAATAAAATATTTAATATTTAAAAAATAATTATTTTCTATTTAAATAACAAATATTCATTTTTACTTATTTTCGTGCAATTGCGGTTGCTCAGCAAAATGTTTCCTCGAGTCTTTACCGCGACTCTGGATATTGGTATTTAAAGCAAATCGAGTTTTGCAGCTAAATCTCTGTTGCTCCCATGTGTCACGTAATGTGCCCAAGCTATCATTTTGAATAGCACTTTATCGATGAAAAATGATTGCATCACAATAGTCTTTTCATATCGGAGAAATATGGAAAAAAGGGAGTAAAGGAGACAAAGCCTCAGCAGTATAAAAAAAGCGCTTTTAAGTACAGTGAAATATGCTCGTAAAGGTTTAATCGTATACACGATATTTTTATACCTCCTGTTGGGTATACGGCACGAGAGAAAAGAGTCTCGGTACGCGCCTTTCGCTGCAATTTATTTTCACGCGTGTGTCGCAGGTTACATATAGCGAAGATTCCTTTTTAAGCGCGTACGTTCCATTCTCCGCGGAAGTATACCTTACGCCCTGTCGCTCAGTTACTTTACCAAGCTTTTTCCTTCGGGAAAATAAGGCATAAAAAAGCAGAGAGAACAAAAAATACCTGTCGGAAAAAATGAAAAATTCTGCCTGCGAAAATTCAATGCTATAGGTACTTGAAAATATTCTCCACCGAAAAATTAATTTTTCAATTCTTTTTATTGAGAATATAATGAAGTGACAAAACGTATCGGAAGCGATAAAAATAATAGAGAGGTTAAGGTCGCGTGGATGAGTTCCGTGAGCGAATTTTAATCGTTATCGCAATTCACTCCGGTACCGGCTTGGCGTACGGATTGTTCAGGTCAAGGCTGTACCTGTATTCCTCCATCTTCCGTGTGGTGGGATTGTAAATTCTGTCCGTGCGGTGAAGAGTACCGCCGACGATACGATCCAGGCTGTCGCGAAGATAGGGCTCGCCGTTCGCTCCCCGACCGGAGAAAATTGTCCGGGACGTGCCGGCTTCGTTGATCACGATCGTCGATCCTCCGTTGCTGAACACCAACGATCGAGGATCCACGTTTCCTGGAATCATATTAATTCTATTAAATTCAGGTTTCTGAGTTTGAGTCGACGATTTTGCAAGAGATTTGCGCGATTTTGATACAAATATATTTTAATGCACGAAGATAATTTATCTGCAGAAAAAAAGCTGGTTTTTCAGCCTCGAATGTGAAAAGCCGCGAGCCGTTGTTGCCGAGAATGTGCGAGAAAATAGCGAGGCAGAGCGCCTTGAAACTTGGTCAATAGTGAAAGGGCAAATCCGCAAAGAGCCGATTAGCATGTAGCCACGATTACGCATAAAATCCAAGAATTACAATGGTTCCGATCGTTCCTACCAATTTCCTTCGACATCGCTTTTTTCATCTCCTCAATCTCTGTCAGATGCGCCTGGACGCTGTTCTGAATCTCCTGGGTGACACGTTGAACGTTTCCTTGAATATTCGTGTTCAGCTGGTTTATACTGCTCAGCAGATTTTTTGTCCAGTTCGGACCGAGAATTCCCTGCCCCGATGACATCCTGAAAAACCACGTTGGCCATTTATTCTACTGACAATACAAGAGGGCGTTGTATTTCCTCTTTTTCCAGTCTCGAGTAATTTATATTGCATCGTATATAAAAATAATCCAGCTCGCTTTTATAATACTATTTTTTTTATTTTATAATCTTTTTTAATCCTAGACAATTTTAATCATCTGATAATGTATGGTCATAATATTGCAATTTAAAAGCTGCATTGATAATCCTTCTGATGGCTAACACATCAATACAACGTTCAGCTGAATTATAGAAATTTTTTTCATTCATTATACTAAGCGATTATAAGAATTCATTATAGCGATAGTAAGTTTTAAATGGAATTGAAGATTTAATTTAAAAATTTATAAAATTAAAGAATTTATGGAAAGTCAATTTCAAATTATTGTTCTGCTAATTTTTTCAAAGGATGATGCTTTGCAAGGTGCAAACCACTCGTCGATGTTAAAACTTTTTTAAAATTATTTTTTTACAGATAACCACCTTTGGAGCACACAAAAACCATTTCCGATATTCACACGTCCAAACTGCAAATCATAAAAAATATGATGCGTAATATTCAAGATTAGCAACGATGCAGAATTACGAAAAGAGAATCCATTTTTTTTCTTTTTTAAGAAAGATAAAAAATTGTTAAATTTATTTGTTAATTAAATTCATTTCCAAAGATAAAATTTTCTACCACGTAAATATTTTTCAATATTATTGTAAATAATCGAACATTACTCAATTACTAATTACAAAACTTCAGATAAAAGAAAGTAAGAATTTTTTTCTGATTTACATTCATAAAAACAAGTAAAAAACATTTATTTTGCTTTATTTTTTTATTATTTTAATATGATTGTTGATAATTTGAAATAACGATTCATAAAGAAACACATTCATGCAGAGGTACAGCTTCGTGTCAAAAGTTTCTCTTTGTGCCTAACGAAAAACTATTCTCAACGCTGTTCGGCGATGACTCACCTAACGCAGAGAACAAGCGTTAGAAGGAGTACTTCGCGTCTCATTTTCCCGAGGTTCGAATGTAATCCCGAGACAATGGCTCGTCGAGGACGAAATTAGACGGCGAATTGACGGAAAATTCACGTCGAACGGATCGAAATCGATGAGTTTGATTATCAAGCGGGACCGTATATGGACGATAAAAACGCGTAACCGATTCCGTCTCTCAAGCCGAGCGCAGCATTATCGGACAAGCTTTGCGGCGACTGACATCGTTCGCCAGTTTGCATCACGTATATAGACTCCATCACGGACTTTATTACCAACGTTTTACACGCAGGCACTCGCGAGAGTGTGAACGTATCCATGTTTGACGTTCACGCGTCTACTATATCCGGCTATACGTGTGTGATGTGTGTGAATTTGTTTTGACTATATACTCGGTGTTGGTAAGACTTTTTATTGCGCGACCTTCATGTATACGCATCACGATGTTACAGGATCTTAAATACTAACTCGAGATGCAAATTTTCGGAAAAGTATAAAAATTTTGATTTGAAAATTTAATCAGTTTCCTCGCAGATTCGCGCCAAGTGTGATTTATCGGTCATGCCATAAAATCTTTGTGTTCGTACTCTCGTCCAGCAGAATTTTCTGGCTGATTAGTAAAATTTTGAAATCTATTCAAGTTAGCTTAATGATTTGAATAAAAATTTTGTTTGTATTTTAATGTCATCATAGTTGCAGTGATTTATTGGAGTTATTTCATGTTTTATAGTATTTTTTCAGCTACTCTACAGTAAATTATAGTAGACTATAGTATTTGAAAGTATCTCGTATAGTATTTACAGTGTATTATACCCGAATACAGTAGAATATATATTATTGTATAGTATTTTTAGTATTTTCATGATATCATAGTTGCAGCGATTTGTTGCATAGTTGCATTAAAATTTTCATCAACAGGTGCATGCAAATATTTTATAGTATTTCGAATTCTTCAGTAGTCTACTGTACCCAATGAAAACTAATAATCACTGCAACTATGTCCCAATCAGAATACGAAGAATATTATAAAATACTATGCTCTACTATATATTAGAATTTAAAAAACTAAATTTACAATTTTTCAAAATCAGTGTTTCCGAGAAACAACGTGTATCAGTAACTTTCAGAATGAGTTCGTTATCATCACAATAACAGGGATTATTTTCAACTGTTTTCCTAAGTATATAGACACATAGTAACCGATCGTTGAGGAAACGCGAGTGTCGGAATTGAAACGTCAACTGATGACATACACTGGGGGAAAAGTTGGACACTTCCCACCGAGAAGGCCTTCGAGGGTGAATTTTCCTTCTCTTTTTCTTCCTTTCTCTTTCGTCCTCTCATCCGCACTTTATTCTTTCCCGGGTAAACCACACCCCGGAGTCAAGCACGCCAATTTATCCGGAAATAAAATTTGGTCGTTCGTGTGCGATGTGCCGAGAGTGTCGCTGCGAATGAAATGTATACGAGAAGGAAAAAAAACAAACCGGAGCATCCGCTTTTGTTCGATTTTCCGTTTGTGCGTGTGTGTGCTGCGGAAAAATAAAAAAGGAATTCAGAGCGAGAAGTTACGGCTTACCGAATGACTTTTACCACAGACTCAGATTTTTAAATCTGTCATCACTCTCACCGTGTTTTCCTTTCTACGGATCTCACTTTATTTTTCGTTCGAGGAAGATTATTCGTGACTGCGATTGACAGAAGCGAATTGGATAGCGCGCATGAATAAGAAAAATGCATTATATATACTGTCGTAGACCATTTTGGACACAATTTTTACAGTTATTATTTAATTTAATCGAAATTTGTCAAAAATATACTTGTTCAGTTATGTTATATACTCATTTATTCGAAAAAAAAATTAATTATCATGTATTTTTTTACAAAATTGCTCACCGAATATGCGCTTGTTCTTTTTTAACGTTTTATTTTTACTTAAAATGTGCACTTGCGTGTTTTAAGTTGTTTCAAAACAAGAACAAAACCGAATTAATTACTTATTTCTCCGTTTTACCGAGGGAATTTTGCAGCAAAAAATATGATGCATCCATGTATATAACATCAATTATCCTCGAAAAGTTTATTAACGAAGCGAAAATCCTGCCTCCCTGATTTTCCCGATCTTACACGGAATAAACGCGGTTATTTCACGAATATTGTGAATTATCCCGTGACGACCTTTCGCAAAAGCGAGCACCGGAGTGTTCAATATAGGTTCAGGAGAACGCGCTGATAAAATATAACGCGGTAAGCCTCATCGTGGAGGTTTTCTGTGTGGGAGACAGCGGCATTCTCCCGTTGTTCCTTCTCGTTCAATAAATTCCCGAGTAAACCAAATAAGCTTGGCGAAAGCTTTGCGAACTTCCTACGAGTATTTGCTCTCGCTTCTACATCCTGGAAATTCGTCTAAGCTCGCTCGGTTAAGAGGAAAAAGAAAAGTGCACAGTCTTTTTCCTTGTCTTGTTTTCTTGCTTAGGAACGGACGTCTTGTGAGAGCAATTGTGCGAGAAGGTCAAACGCGATTGGTCAACAGGTTTTCCCATTTTATAAAAAATTCACAAAAAAATTAAATGCTCTTACTCGTAAATCACTTAGTTCCCTAATATCCACACATTTTTTACCAATTAAAAACGACAAAATTTTATTAAAAATATAAATTTAAATAAAGAAACATTTCACTATTATTAATTTTTCGATAAACAAATTTCTCAATTTTCGAAAATTTGTGCAATATTCCACTCGTTTTTGCTTCTTTATTTTTACAATCTTGTTATAAAATAAGAATTCAATTGTACAAAAACATTTTATAATTGCGATTTTCTGATAATAAGTATTATAATCGTAAAATTTTTTCACATTTAAAAAATTTTATATTCTAATATAAAAATGTCGAGAATTTAATAAAATCATTCTCAGTTTTAGGTTTGACACCCGACGTATATAAAATAGTGCGAACAATATTATGGAAATGCGACAATGCTGAAAGAAGTTTTATAGCCCTTCGAATATAATAAAGGGAAATTAAACACTATAACCCTGTGATATATATATGTATGTACATGACACACAATCGCAGGATTTCCTTTTAGCAGTAAACATCGGGATTTCCATCCTAAGCCCGAAATTTATAGCCTCTCAAGAATCTCATTCTGCACACGAATTTTGGTAAAATAATGCACCGCCCGTATCACCTAAGTCCATCGGCCACTCTCGATCCTATCCTCACCAACAAAAATTATAGAAAATCCGGAACAGCGATCCTTGCCACTGATGAGCATCGAAAAAAATTTCAAATCCGTCTTCCGGAATCGGAGGAGGAGACAAAACGATTATTCGAGTATCAGAACGTCGCAGGAGGAGAAAACGGAGATTTCGATAGAGAGAAACTCCGTCGAGCTGAGATGGAAAACGGAAAGGAAGAAATGCACGAGCGAGTGTGGCCATGATCGATAAACCACGGCAGTTAAATACGAATTTACGATCCAACGAACAATTAACTCTCACCGATCGCCGAAGCGCACTGACGTACTTATTATTTCAATAATAATAACAATAACTCATAATAACAAGTGAGATGAAAAAAAGTAGAAAGAGCGGGGAGGATGCGAGTGCGTATATGATGAACCGCACGACGGAACGAGACTTCAGACACTCGAAAAACTTTTTTGCTTACAATCATTCGCGAGCCAAAAATGTTCAAGCTCGGTATGAATCGTATCTGGCTCGTGATTGTAACTCTCGGTGCGATTTTTGCGACTTTTGGTGCGGTAAGAGAATAATAAATTTGTTTTTTTTTGTTTAAATTGATTGCTCATGTAGTTAAATAATAATAAATGAAATAATGTGCATTTTTGAGTAGATACATTTTTATTTTGTTCGATTTTGTAACAGGGCGCGCCGACGGCCCCGAGGCGTCCGCTACACAGCAGATACCTGGATAATGTTTATCAACCGAGGCGCGTTGCGCCCCAAAGGAGGCTCGATCAAAATTCAAACAATCCTTATTTACTCAAATAATATAAATGCAAAAATGGTGGAAAATATTCAAAAATTTGTCTCTCAGTGTACGAGATGAATTTGATTATAGTTTTTAAAACGTGGTGACGACTGATTTGTGCGTACAATAAAGAAAGAATAATATTTTGTAATAAATATTTTTTTGATCGCGTATATATTGACAATAATTTTGATTTTTAGAATTTTGCGTAAACTGTCATTGATTAACGAATCATAAAAAGGTAAAAATGAACGTCGAGAAATATTTTTGCGAAGTTGCGAATTTTTTTAAGTTTTATAAATTTTTCGAGGAAACAAATTTCGCAAATTTGACAATTGCACGATATTTATCAAAGTGAAGTGTCTCTGTATTCCCTCGAAAACTTATTTGTGAGTTTGAGAAATTTCGTTGACGACACCAATTTATTTTACAATCGCGAACGGATCGATTTCGGTTGTGATTCGATTCAAGTTGCGGGTTGAAAGAAGATCGAGAATGTCTACGTGATTCCAAGTCGAGCAACGCTATCGGGATGGCCAGGCGCGAGTTCACGAATCCGCTCGGGAAGTAACGAGCAACATTTCTCTCATTAAAACTTTCCTCCACTCTCACGAAATATATCCAAGAAAGGAAAAAAAAGACGAACTGCTTCGCCGTTCGCAAACTTCCTTCGACATTTTAATTGCTAAATTTTTGACCCGGGACACATTTTTCATTCTTTCGATTTGGTAACTTTTCATTCGAAAATTTGAAACGAGTCTCCGAAACTTTCTTACATCCAATGAATTTTTAAAAAGCATCGTTCGGCACTCTCTGCTCCAATAAGTTGATTTTCTTTTTCCTCGCTGCTCGGACAGTTGATAAAAAAAATTGCATCGAAAACGCGATAATGCGCTTCCGGGTGTCGTTATCAGTTAACCTTCGAGAGTGAAACTTGACGGTCGAACTTTTATGATTTATTATCGAAAAATCGTAAAAGTATCGTGATTTATCATCGGCTCGTTTTGAATTATATTTCGAAGGGGCTCCGGGTGGACGCGGATAGAGAATGTATACGTTGTATGAGCCAGTCAATCGTGTGTGCGCCCGCACGCCGATGGAACAGGATAAAGTTTTATTGATTTTCTTTGATATACCTCGCGTTTTATATTATACGCGTACGAAGTGGCTCGATCATACCTATCATTAGTTAGACGCGATTGGCGGAGCGAGTCGAGTTTTGCTACCCTCCCGTATCAGAGCGACAACCCCCGAGGGAACGAAAAGCCTGGGATGAGGAAGGACGAGACGGAGGCGAGGAGAAAATCTCGTTGGGAGAACAAGCTGGATATTATTATTTGCTCGTATGCGATCCACGAACATGTTTGGTGCTAATTTGGATCAGTCGCACCTGCTGTCGCTTTTCACCTGTACCATTCTCAGCGAATGGTCCACTAGCGATCTCTGCAATTTCGTTATTTCAATTTTATTGTGAAAAATACATTTTTTATTCTTACAATTAAAAAATTTATTTTATTATCCTCTTTATTTATCTATTATTTACGAACGAGTTTTTACGAGTTGGGATTTTTGGTGCATATGTGTTTTGTTTAAAATTAGAAGTTAAAAATGATCTTAAAATGAATAATTTAAATACTTACGTATTATTTCACTTTTTCTAAATCTCAGGAAAAGTTAGCACTAAAAGGAATTGAGAAATTTTTTGCAGTCTCATGAAAAATTAATTTTTAATTATACACATGAGAGCCTGCAAAATATACAAAAATATTAAATATTTTTCGTCTATTGATTAAGGGAACTGTAATATTACTTATCTGTTATTAAATTCGTATCGTTTTACAAATATTTTAGTTATTAAAAAATCTTTTTTGAATACTGAATAAAGAAATTATATTTTATTTATTTGTTGTTACGTTTGAATCATTTTGTAACTATTTTACTTTTAAATAAAATACCCCACAAACGTAATAATTTAAAAAATGTCTTCATCAATAACCAATAAAAACGAAATTTATCGATTTCAGTACGTTTTAAATTTGGAGCCAATTTTAAATACCGTGCAAACGTTTAATTACAGCTCATAAACTCGATGCACGAAAAGAGAGCTCTCGAATGAATGGTTCGATTGATCGAATCGGCGAATAAGACCGAAGAGATCCAAGTGGTCCATATTCCTACGAAGAAAAGTCGGTTAGCGTGGCAAGTACGCGCGATATATACCATCGTCGAGTCCGTGGTGGAAGGAGGCATAATGGCGTTGCCCGTAGGCTGGCGCCAACCTGGCGGACATCGTTGGAAACTCCGTATGTCTCGAGCTCCGACTCGAGGTACTGGCCGCGAGAGAGCCGACACGACGCTTTTACGACGGGAGCGGCGGTATACGGATCGAGGCGCTAGGACAACCCGACTCGCGCCTCAGTCTGTACCTAACCACGGTCTCGAGCTCGCCGTACCTCGGCCGCTCTCGCATCATCTCGCTTGAAATTACTTCAAGAAACATTTCGACACTCAAAATGTCCCTATGCGGAAAAAAAACCACAGACACGCGGGAATAATCTTCCGAGACTTTAGGAATATCCATCTCGGAATTTCGTAATCGGAGCGTGCGTTATCGCGCCGTGTCTTGGGGAAAACGTCACGACGACGCTCGTATTTCTCGCTGTGGCAGTCCACGAGATTATCTCGCTTTATTTGTTTTATGCAAATCCGTGACCGGGATTTCGTCCCTCATTTTAAATATCGTCTCATCCCCGGAATCGCCGGATAAAACGGCTTTGTTTATATTTGCAAACGAGTGGAAATATATTTCGATCCGGTTTTTCACGCGTGTGCTCGTGCTCTGGGATTGACAAGATTTTGTTTTAAAAGACAGTGAATACTATGTCGTGGATCGACGAAGCGGAAGTCTTTGCGTTTCTTCTGGATTCGTAGTTTGCTCGAGAAAAACTGGGTAAGTCGAGCTGTTTTAATATTTTTTCGGCTCTTTCTCTCTCTCTCTCTCTCTCTCTCTCTCTCTCTCGATGTCTTCGCGCTCCGTTATTTGTCGCTCTTTTTCGTATCTTATCGTACCTCCGGGTCGTATCTTGAATGGATCGCACCTCATCGACTCCTCGGTGATTCGTATACGATCCCGTATCGAGAAATCGGATTCCCGGACACACGCGAGTTTCCACGAAATATATCGCTCGCCGCCTTTCGATTCGGAGCAACGGACCCGAGAGCGCAGACTCGAGCCTTTACTCTCTTCCGATATAAACAAATCGAGAATTATTCGTGGTACGATTTCGTAAACAGTCGCGATCGTGGGGAATAAAAAGTCGAGCTTTCATGCTCCGAAATCTCATTCAATGTTTTTCTCGCGATCATCGATTAGAAATTGTGTAATATTGATAATAAAATATATTATAAGGGAAAACTTTCAGTATTTTGATTTCTTGTGAAATTTTTTCATTGAAAATTGTTTATTTTTTGTAGCAAATTGTAAATTAAAAATCATTGCTCCGAAATCAACGTAAATTTACCCGAAGTTTTTATTGTTTATAATCAATAATTATCGATTGACGTGGTGTAATTGACGATTATTTGCGGCACAGAGACTTTTAACCTCTTCCGATATAAAAGACGTCGGAATTCCTTGTAAAACGATTTTATAGGCGGACGCGATTGTATTTTTCTCGCCGTCAATTGGAGATTGAGACTGCTCTGGGATTGAACTACACAGTTTTTAAAACTGATTGTTGATTAAAAATTGTTATCATTCATAATTACGTAAATTATTTGCAGAAGAGATATTCTCAGCCTCTTTATCGATATAAACAAATCTGGATTTCTTCGAAACATGATTTTATAACTAATTTTAACGATTATTTTTCTCATAGTCAATTATAGATTTTGAGGGAAATTGCACTCAAATCGAACTAAGCATGATCTTTTAAACTAATTGCAAATTAAAAATTTGATATCGTTCATTTAATTATTAGAATTATTTGCGCAATCTCTCGTTACAAAAAAATTTGAAATTCTTCGTACGATCGAACGCTCATATCGTATCATTGTGAAAAAGAATTAAAAATTGAGAGTTTTTGCCGGTGAAATGGAACGAAATGTACACGAATGTTTTTTTACTGATTATCGATTGGAAATCGACTCATATCGTAGATCATTATTTGCTGAATAGAGCGATATCTTCACTCCCTGTTATCCAATTTTCTTGACGATTCGCTGAAACACTTGTGTACGCGTTACAAATAATATGACGAAGAAACTTGTCAAGTTATTTTCTATTCTCGGGACGGCGTGCGTGCTTGTGCTTCAATTATTCCAGAAAATTGACGATGTTTATCGCGGCATTTTTTCGGTATTTTTACCGCTATATTGATAAGATTCTGCTTCGAAATGAGAGAAATACTGATAAAAAAAAAATTCTCGTTAGACTCACGTATTGAGCATTTTTATTGATAATATTTTTCTGTCGTGGAAAATCGTGTGAGATAATTTTTGAAAGTTCTAGGTAAAAGATTTTATCGTAAATTGCATCTCACTTGAGAAGAGTATTTAAATAATTAAAATAGGAAAGCGATAAACGAGCGTTGTTCCAATATTCTTCGCATAGTTCGATAATTCAAGCTGTAAAGAAATCCATTAGAAATCTCACAGTTGCGAAAGTTTTGTACACTCGTGGATACGAGTACACACGTATCGTTCGAGTGGTGCCAAGGTGCAATCAGCCACGTCGTGTGTACAATGAAAATATGAGTTTGCAGAACGTGAATAAAATGAGGAATCTCGAAGAAGAGAAGAAAGATTGCTGCGAGAGCCTTGACAAAAAAAAGCAATTAAATTTACTATTTTTTGATAAAAATTTTTCGTATTTGTTTTACTATGAAGATGACATGCAAGTCATCAAAAATACGAACGCAAAAACGACAAAATATACTCAAGAAATAATTAAGGACAATTTAAAATTAAATTTCCATTAATTTTTAAAGAATTTTAAAAATGAATTGAAAAATGAAATCAAAAAGAACAAAAAATATTTCGTTGTAATATTTTAAAAGAATTTTTGACGATAATTTCTGTATCACAATTGCCTGAAATATTTGGTAGAATATTTTGTTCCTTCCAGTAACTCTGAATTCTCGCAGCACGCGCGCCAATGCGGAGTCAACGTTGAGTAAATATTCAGGCTCACGATATACGTTGTGCACGAGCACGTAGTAATTCTACGAGGCTTTTCGACGGACCATGTGTGGCCCACGATCCGTAATAACGAATAACGCGATCCTCGGCTTGTCCTCTCCGCGATAAATCATAATAGTTACACGTTCGAATCTGGTTTGTACACTTGACTCTCCCTCGGACCTTATAGTCGACACATTGCCGGGTTGTTGTAACACGATTTGTAGGAACATATATATATGTATAATGATCAATTTTCGAGTCGACGTTTCGGAGGCTGGAACGTGAGGGAACACAAAAGTATTTTGGAACGATTCGGAGAGAGCTCTGAAAAATCAGCTGCACTCTTTTTTCGAGTGTGATTTTTGTTCAAGGACTTTGAAAACGAGAGGAGAATTAATCGGGCATTGCTCGTACGCGATCACTCATCGAGTCCGCATTAATTTCACGAGCAATAAAAAATTCACATACCACTTTGTAATTATATTGTTTCCCCGCGGGGATAAGAATTATTGCTTTTTCTGCTCGGTTTCTGCACATGAGTCAGGAAAGCGCGAGCGAAATCTCTCTCTTTCTCTCTCGCCATCAATTAAGATAATGCGAACTTTGTACAAGTGGTCGATCGACGCGCATTGCGTTACGGATTGCGATAAACCGCCAATCGCGGGAACATCGATTTTTCTTAACTTTTGACAAGATCAATGAACCTCGCGATCGTGAACAGTTGTGACAATGTTAAGATGAGGCCTTGCTCGATTTTGTAACGAGCCAATTGATATCTTAATTGCTCCGACAATGAGAGTGACCGTTCGGGGCTTATCGTCTTGAAAAACATTTGAGGAACTTGTTAATGTTTTCTAAATTGTTTTTCAGTATGTTTCTGCCTCGTTAGAGGTCAAAAGAATTGAAAAAATTACACACCGAATATAAATTATATTCTGCATGTATCGAAATTTTTCTGAATTTTTAATATAAATTAAGAGGAATTAAAAAATTACGAAAAATAATAATTTTTTAGTTTTTCTATTTTTCTGTTTACAAGTGTGAAAATAATAAATTTTACGATGAAATCATACATACGTTGTAGTTTCAAAACTCTTTAATTTTTATTAAATTTACTACTCGAAAACGTTTTAAAAATATTTCTCAATTTTCGTGTGCTTCAAAATCTAATGCCCAAAAAATCTTATCACAATAAAAATTCGTAAAAGTCCTCGATTGACAAGTGTTCGTCGATTTTCAATGGCAAGGTCGTCGAAAACTCGACGTTCTCTTTTTCTACGTGTCTGCGCCGCTGGAAGCGTTTCCCTCTTCGTATTGTGGCGATGGGCCCGCTGGAGAGGGGGGGGGGATAGGTGGGGCCCTTTCTCTTTTTTTTCCTCTTCTTCCTTCCTCCCACTGTGGCTCTCGTCTCGAGAGGGCCACGATCGTTTTTCGAGGACCCCTGCGCAGACCCAGACCTCCATTGTTCGTCGCCCCCTTCTTCTCTTTCTCGTATATCCCTCGTCTCTGTTTCATCGACCCCTCGAGGGCCCAACAACACACGAAACTTCTCGGTCTGACGTAGAAAAAGGAAAAAACCCCGTTCCCGTGTAGGTGGCTCATTTTTCCTCACCACGGGGAACCGAAACATCTTTTCCAAGACCCAAATGTGTGTCGCCACATTTTCCGAGTTAAACTGCGACATTTAGCTGGTGCGGCCCATTCTCCGCCACGTTTCGTAGGACAAAGATTTTTTTTTTTTTTGCTTTTTCTTGTAAGCCGAATCCGGGAAATTTCCTCCGAAGGATTCAGAGATGAGATGTTTGGAAAATGATGATTACGTTTGTACGCTCGAATGCGAAGTCACGCCTCGAGAACGGCGAATAATCAGCGTGTGATTTTTCTGCGGGTTTTCCAGGCACATGGGCAGGTAATGCTTGGAATAATCACAACTCGATGATCGCGTGTGGTCTTCTCGGCATATCTTAATTCCTCTAACAATGTGACTTCCTGGCTTTTCGGCGCTCTCGCTCCCCAAAAACTTTTGTAATCTTCCTCGGAATGCCCGACCATTCTCGATCGTTCCTTTTTTATTCAAATTTTCTCGCTGGAAAACATATCCTCTGTAATACTTATCTGTTTTATGGATATTTTTCCACGAAACGAGAAAAAAGTTCGATTGGTCGATGCGACGAAATTTACGATCAAACGTTTTTTATCGTATTTTTTTATCCTATTAAAGTATTTTTGCGTTGAGTGTTTTTTGTCGGGTGTAATTGTTTGAAAATGTTGGTACGCGTATCATTTACACAAAATTTCGATACATTCCGTCGTACTTAATTTATAAGTTTTTACTGAAATTTATTATAATTGTTAAAATGTTTTAAGATAAATTCGATTTGATGTTTTTCTCTCATTGTGTAATACATTGAAATATTCCTGACCAATTTTTTAAGTGATTTATTGTTCCGAATTTGGCATATTTCCAATTCAAAATGATTCATCCGAAATTCATTTTTCATATAAAAAAATCATTAATTATTTATGTATCTACCTTATTTTTTCTAATTTCTTATTTTTATACCGCAAATTAAAAAAAAATCAGGTTTTAAGACATTTCTCGCGAACTTTATTGAGTTGTAGCGTAACGCGAGTCTTTCCTCAAACGGGTATTCATTTTTATATTGATAAAAGAAGAATTTTTGACGAAAAGGCAAGAAAACGTTCAGTGTGAAATTGAGCGATCAATATTTTTACCGGAATGACTTTATATATTGGAATATTTTATAGCGATTCATTTCAAAGATAAAAGAGTAATAACGCGAAAGCTGATCAAGACGACTTTCTCCCGTTAAGCGGCGAAGGAAATGCATGGACGCATCGGTTAGCGATCGTTTTCCGTTTTCTCCCTCTCTCTCTCTCTCTCTTTTTCGCTCTTTGGTAGGAAAGATTACACAGGAGCGAGTATTTATCGAAGTTTTTGTTTCGTGTTTTCGTCTCCTTCGAGTATCGGATCAGCCGGTATGCATATAGATATCTCTCTCTCTCTCTCTTTTCTCTCGAACCCGCTTATTCCACACTGTTCGGAGCAAAACCAGTTCCGAGCTTCACCCACGCCTCACCCACTCTCATCAGCATATTCGCGAGCTCATCTTTCCCTTCCCGCCCCGAGCCTAAACTCTCAAGGCCAAACATCGTCCGGTTGTGCAGGAGTATTCAAACGCACGAGGATTTTGCGAATAGCGAGAGGTATAAAAAAAGAAGATTTTAAAAGAAAGAGAATCGAGAAAAAAAAACAACAAGAAACGAAGGGAGAGGCTCGTAACGTATGGGACACGTGGTAGGCATCTGGGCTTTCGGAAGACTCGTGCGCGAGTCGCGATTGGTTCCTCTCGCGACCCTTCGCAACCTCCTCGCACGTTCGAGCTGTTAAATGCCAGCGAAACGAAAAAAATGTGTCGAGGAAGGAGAGGATAAAAGATAAAAAGCGTGTCGAAGCGAGGAAGACGCGATCTCTGCTTCCACGTTTTTTTTTTCTTCATTTTTCTATTCTTTTTTGCTCGCTTATATTCTCCCTTTTTTCGGTCCTGATCCGATTTCGTCCTTCTGCCCAGCACGTGACTCTCCCCGACGATATTTTTCATTTTTCATATTGCTCGGCATCGACGTCCGATCGATCGCGCGCCTCCGCGAGATTTTATGTGTAAACGCGTTTCATATTTACTCGAGTTTGTTTTTTCTTCAGCTCGAGTGGTGAGATTTTTATTGTATATGTGTATAATATGCTCGACGATTCGTCCTGTACGTGTTTGCGTACTGACTTTTCTTCGCCGCTCCTTGCAACGAGGATCCCGTATAAGGCGATGGCCTACTGCCTCGATCCCTCCCGTCTCGCGTATATGAAAACGTAAATTCAACACAAACGACTCCACTCGAAACGAGGCGTCCTTTTTTAAATGAAAAATTTTTTTTTTGTAATTGTATATATTTTTCAACATGGCAGGTTATTCTGAAAAATATTATTACTCTCATGAACGATTTATACGTAGCAATTAATTTGAAGAATTTCAAAAATGCACTGAGCTGTTTTTAATTGCCATTCGTCGTTCGTTTTTTTCCGAAATTTTCAGAATCGTTTCACTGAATTTAATAGTGTTCAATTATTTATTGAGCTATTTTTTAATTGTCGATTGTTCTTTTTATATGTTATTTTGTCCTTGGATTTTTTCGAGAAACTTTCAGAATTTCAAAAATTTTAAAAATTCATTGAGCAATTTTTTTGATTGTCGATTGTTCTTTTTATCTCTTATTTTGTCCTTGGATTTTTTCAAGAAACTTTCAGAATCGTTAGGGACTGAATTATTAATAGTATCACGATACACAAATAAGCGAATCACAGAAATTTCAAAAATTCATTGAGCAATTTTTTGATTGTCGATTGTTCTCTTTATCTCTTTTTTGTCCTTGGATTTTTTCAAGAAACTTTCAAAATCGTTAGAGACTGAATTATAACTGTTACAACGTACAAACCAGCGAATCACAAAAATTTCGAAAATTCATTGAGCAATTTTTTAATTGTCGTTTATTATACTTTTATCCCCGTTTGTACCTCGTTATATTTTTTAGATAAATTTTCAGTTATAAAATCGTTAAAAACTGAATTACCAGAATCACACGATATACAAACGAGGGAATCACAAGAATTTATAAAATCCTAACGAAACATTTTTTAATTGCCATTTGTTCTTTTTATCTCCCGTTTCTCGTTATATATTTCTCCAATACATTTTCTCTCGTAAAATCGTTAGAGACTGAATTACCAGAGTCAGAATATACAAACGAGTGACTGAGAATTCGAAAAATTCTTTCGAGTCATTTTTTAAATACCTTTTTTTCCTTTTAATCTTAAATGTGAAAAAAATGCTCGCATTTTTCTTCCGTCGTTATATTTTTCCGAGAAAATTTCTTTCAACGCAGTGTATCGTTAAAGCCTGAATCACCGATGTTGAAGCCATAATGGAAAATAGTTAGATTCGTTGAGAAAAGTCGAGTTTAAGCCGTGAGTAGCGCAAGAAAAATGTACAGGGAGCGAGTCCTTATCGCTCGGAGTATCGGTCGTTCCGCACTTTCTCGCCCGCGGCAAGGCAGCCTAGGCCCGACTCTAGGCATCTCTCCTCGTCTCCGTTCCTCGCATCTTCTGCATCTCGAGCGACTCTCCGCTCACTGCGAAGCATTTCGCTGTACAAATGTAGCCAAGAACAAGCACCCGTTGACGTGTAACATCAATTTGACGGTGATCGACACCCACGCCATCATTTCAACTTGAGACTCGTGTTAATTTGACAAAATTAAGGGGGAGTAAGTTATTGCGCTGTGTACATGTAAATTTTTTTACGACGTTTCTCGTGATTTCATTTTGAAAAGTGTTTGAAATTTGATATGATAAGAATTTTTTATTTATTACTTTTCTCATTACATTTTTTATTTATTATAAAATTTATAAGTAAAGACTTTTTTTTGAATGAATTAAATTTTAAAATCAACATCTTTGGATTGATTTTTCCAATTTATACAAGTATTAAGTATATGCAAAATAAATTCTCAGACTTTTGATAACTGATTCGCGATTCAAAAAAAATTGAAGAGATCAAAATATTTTCTAATTTTTTTTCCCAAACTGATGTAAGCAAAATATGTTTAAAAATCGATTCTCGAAGTGGTAATACGGGTCAGCTCTCGTTCATGATGCGTAACCTTGGCGATGAAACAGTGCAAGGCTTATTACACGAAGAGAGTACGAGCGGAAGGGCTCATCATGGACAAAGCCGAGCTTTGTACTCTCAGACCTGAGAGCAAGAGACGACGAAGACGTTCTTCCTCCCGCATAGACTTATATATTCGATACCCCCGGGATACGTGCGCTATCTATGATATATAAGTTCCCGAGAAGAGAACCCGGTGAAGAAAATTTATGATGAACGAGAAAGAGGCAGAAAACGACGAGGGCAGGCCTTGAACGAAAATTAACTGTCCATGGTGCGTCGACGTCATTTTTAATCGCCCTTTCGCATCTCGAAACACTCCTTATCCTTTTCTCATCTTTTTTATTATACATTTTTTTCCACCTAGGCAATGCATCCTCCGACGTCTCAATCTCTGTGCAACCCAAGATTGCCAACAAGATAATCAAGTGTTAAATATTCAATGTTTGAAAAAAATTTGAAATTCTTCGCTAAAAAAATTCACACATTTTTCTTGGGATATTTTTTTTTCTTTTTATAAAAAGTATATTGAGCTGTAAACCTGGCTGTAAAATAATTCAGTATAAAATATATACAGCTTAAAAAAAATTTGAGAATGTTTGCTGAGAAAATGCACAATTTTTTTGTAAGCTTTTTATGTTTTTTATCATTTTATTATTTAAATTTATTTATTGAATTTAAAATTAAAGAGAATATTGGGCTGTATATTATACGGGATCGATTCTCAATTAAGGTGTGCATCAAGATTTGAGTGCGGATGAAATGTTTTGAATGGAGTCCCGATTACGAAAGCAGGAAGTTGGATATACTTACGATGCTAATCTTGGCAAATTGTCTCATACTCTTGCTCAGAATCCTGACGCTGTTGTAACGCCGTAGATTATACATTCGCGATAAATTCATCCGGGAAGCGATTTATCGATCATTAATCATTTGGAAGCCCAATAATAATTGTCTCGGTGAGTGGCTCAAACAGAGACGAGGACGTACTCGTCAGCTGATGAGCAGAGGATAAGTCTCCCTTGCAGGCTGAAAATTATTCAGCCTCCAGTAACGTACATTATTCTTTCTCACTTAATCGATCCTTGATTAAAATTGTGATCGATTTGTAATTAAAATTGTTGACTGATTGGATCGACGATCGGTCTTGAGATGGGGAATGTTTCGCAGCTGCAGATAAATTGATCGTGTGGCTCATCTTTTTCAAATTTTTTTCAGATATTTTATAATCTAATATAAACATTAAAAAAAGACGAAAAAATTTTATCTCAGGGAAAAATTTACGAACATTTTTAACGCCTAAAAAAATGCAAGGATAAAAATTTAGTACACAGAAAAAACTACAAATGTATTTGACGATTAAAGTAAAATTTCTCACGTTCATCTGTTGCAAAATATTTTAATTAAATATTTACTTTAGTATTTTCTTCCATACTTTGTTAGAAAAATTCTAAATAAAAAATGTTATCTTACAGAGAAGTTCAAGAAAATTTTCCAAACGTGAAAAAAAAATCGAAAGATAAAAATATTCTGTAAACATGAGGAAAAGCTACATATGCGACTATGAAAGGAGAATCCGTCACGTATTATTTACACTAGAGTTACACTGCGGTGATAATCCGTTATAGGTTTACGACTGCGTGAAAATGCGCAACGAGGTAAGAAAAGCGATGAGCTCGATGAAGTGTCCCGTGGCGGATGTGAGAAGTGCGCTGCGAAATATGGCTAAGATCGAGGCGAAAACACGTGATAAGACTGGATCGAGAGACAGCGTGTCGCCACGACTCGCGCATGACTCGCCGCTTTTCTTATCTCGCGCACATTTCGTTCTCGAATACGCTCTTCCGACATTACCTGTATGCGTATAGGCTCACGATAGCAGCGAACCGTGTGCAAAGTTGCTCAAACAATCAGATAACGCGACAAACAATATCTTACAATTATTCAGTACAGTTTTTCTTCTCAGTAAACGTTTATAATTATGGAACACTTTAGAATCATTATTTTAATTGTTTTTACAGTTTATGCACTTCAAATTCATTTGATACGTTTTACAGAATTATTTTTAATTTCTGAAAATTGAAAAATTTTCGTTCAAATTTTTTATTTATGATTATTAAATTAAATAATTATTGAAAATTGAGATGAAAAATGAAATTAAAAAATTGAATATTAAACGAATTTCATTCCGTTTAATTTTTTACCTTTTCATAATAAATTTCACATAAAAAAATTCACATTTATAATATTTTAAATTATCATGGAACATTTTAGAATCATTATTTTAATTATTCATACATATCAAGTACTTCAAATCGACACTGAGACTTTTTTAATTTTCAGACCTTACAAAACTTCCACCCGAATTTTTGATTTATCATCTTTTCATAATAAAAATTCCACGTAAAAAAATTTCACATTTTTCATACTCCGTACTTTATCGTTTGACGGACGTGACCGGAGTCTTTTTGAAAATTTTCTTGATTGATGTGACACCCCGATTTCACGGACGAGACAGATGCTCGCCCGATTTTACACGTGTCGTCTTATTCGATCGCGGAGGATAAAATTAAACGAGAATCCTTCGGGTGAATCTGATTGTTCTGAAGGTTCAACGCGTTCTTGATCAAGAGGCAGAAAACATATACATATAGACATCAAAAAGGAGAGAAGTTTGAGGTGTGCAGGAATTTTAATATCCGCCTTGGCAATATCGAGGGAACTTCGTTCTCACAGCAATATCGGAATATTTTTGCATTTTCGTATAACTGTGCCGACGTCGGCACACTTCTGATCGTATATAATAGAGTATATGTGTAAATTATATACATATGTATACATAATACATACATGCATATATGTATATTTAGTATACATATGTATACGTCCGTCATAGATTTGCTCGACTCATTCTCCGCAGGCGGATCGCTCGGGCGCGGACCCACCGCGGAGTCTCGAGGCGCGAGAGGAGGCTGTTCGCGATTCGATCGAAGATTCAGTCGCTCCCCGTGGATCGATATACACCGCTCGCTGCATTGACTCCGCGAATAAAGAGCCCGATCGCTCTCAATCGAGTCCAGCGAGCTCTCAATTGCTTCGACAACGTTGCGCGGGAACCCTGAGCCGCTTCTCGCTTGATCGGATCTTTCGGGCTCGGATCAACGCTCGTCGGGGGATATCAAGCAAAAAGAGCAACTCGAGAAAATATGAAAAAAATCGAATAAACAAGAAATCGCTGGAGAAATTTATACGGCACTCTGGCAAAAGTTTCGACGAATCGAGAATTTAATTACATTTGTTTTTTATTTATTTTAATGATGAAGGATAATTATTATTTTTTTAAATATTAAATATTTGAGAAATTATTTGGTTTTTTGTTTTTTCGTTTTTGTGAGTAAATAATTGAATTTCTTCAATTTGCTGTTTTGCTGGTTATAAAAATAGACAGGCCAGCTATTTCTATTTTCAGGCGAAATTCGCTTTGTGCGAACCCTTTTCTGAGCACGAAGACATTTCGCCGTAAGAGCAACGGAACGTGCTCGGGATGGAAACGATGAAAATAAAATAACACGTGTGCAGGAACAAAATATATAAATTTATTCGAGATTTACGACGAGTAGAAGTTTTTATTCACGTTAAACGCACTTTTTGTTCCCAGCTACGTAATCGCGCGACGATATCTTCGAGATTACATTATTTTAATCCTAAAGACAGTTTAAAGAAGTTCAAGAAGATGGAAAAACATTCTCCGGGACGATTTAACATCATTTTTAAGAGGTAAACGTGTCCAGGAGCACGTGAAAAGGGAGCGTTGGCCTTTATCGTTCCCCGAAGATCCAACGTGGCGAGGACACGGTGGAATTTTATCTCGCTCTTGTTAACTATCGGGAGAAGAGTTCTCCCGTCACCTTAGAGAGCTCGTCTCGAGCAAATACGTCCACAATTTCGAGAGCTCCGTGCGTTATCTTGACTCTCTCGCGCTGCACATTGTTGGATCAAGCCTGATAAAAAATATTATCACGCGATGTTCCGCGGATATTTTTACACCGAATTTTCGACAAGTTGTTCTCAGCGAATTCGCACTTTCGCCCGGCTCGAAGATACTTCTCGAGTGACAGAGCGCGTATAGATTCACCGCGAGAGGACGGACGCTAATTCCCTGTACAAACCGGAGACGCGTTCAAGGCGACTCAAGGCTCTTGCTCTCGGCAAACGTTGACAAGTTCTCTGTCGGATCGAAAAGAGGTCAGACCTCGGGAGATTCTATTGATTATCTATCTCATCGTTTGCTCAACGTTCACTCAACGTCTCCGTGAGTTAACGAGTTACATTTTTTTCTCCCGTTTAGCCTTTTTTTCGACAGATAAACATTGAGATGTCACAAGAGTCTTGAAATACTTTCACATGTGACGATTCTTATCGAGTCTTTAATATCTATTTCAAAAAATTATATTTTCTTTCATTTTGGTAAAATTAGAATATTTTTTTTAATTTTCTTGAATTAATTATCAATTATTATTATTGTTGTAAAAAAAATACAAATAATATAAGAATGCTTTATGAATATAAATAATTTTTTATCACTCCAAATAATAAACAAGTCCATTTGTCAACTCTGTGACGTTAGAGTCAGTTACATTTTTTTCTTCTCTTTAGCCTCTTTTTGACAGATGAATATTGAGATGTCACTAGAGGCTCGGAATACTTTCACTTATGACGGATCTTATCGGGACTTTAATGTCTATTTCAAAAAATTATATTTTCTTTCATACATGTATAGGTAAAATTAGAATATATATTTTTATATTTTCTTGAATTGATTATTATTCTTATTTATTGTTATAAAAAAATTCGTTACTGCTTTATAAGTATAAATAAATAATAAATATAAAAATACAAATAATTTTTTTATCACGCTAAATAATAAGCAAGTCTATTTGTCAAGTCCGTGACTTTCGACTCGAAAGATGGTCAAACGTTTCATCTGTCCGCATCATCGATATCTAACACGCGACGTCCCTCGTTGACAGCTGAATGTCACTTTGTATTCAAATGGAAGGGATACTCGTGCGTTACGTGGACACTCCGCGTGCATTTCCGTGTGCTCCTTGCACGGCGCTCTTTGCTCCGAGCACGTATACACCGCGACGAATGCGACGATGAACCAACAACGGGATCCTGTCTCATTATCATTTCAGCGTTATGCACTGGCCTCGTATATGTATCTACATACGGCCTGAAACGTGTACAAAGTCGACGAAAGAAAAAAAAGAGAAAAGAAAGACAACCTAAACGGGCCATGCTCGAAATTCAATTCAATTTTTTTTCCACCGCGCCAAAACCTCTTTTTTCTTACAATGTCGACAACGTCTCGCGACACGATATCGCTCATTCCATCGAGATACTGAATAATTTCAACGAAACGAGGTCCCCGATCGACGGTACAAAAATCACAAAGTAAAGAGAAACAAATCCGAAGGTTTTTGCGTGGTCATAACTGCTGTGCACGTCTATGTACTATAAGTATATGTATGTGTATTTTTTATATGTACATACGTGTATATATAATCGCTCGCGATATACGCGAGCCGAATGAGGAGAACATACAACGTGCCCACGCACGCTCGACTTGCCAGTTTCTCTTTTCTCTTGACTACCTTTTTTTCTCATTTCTCTCCGCTCGCGAGAATATTGTGTACAAACGGAGACGTATGTGGGTGGAGACGCGCGTGTCCTGATGTGTAAACTCAAAGTTTCGTCGACGTCGCGCGAGACTTTTTTTCTTCTTCTCTTCAACGTTCTGTTCATCTATCTCGAATTTTTTCCAGTTCAGGTTTTCACTACGATTCTAGATATTGGAGCGTATAGATTAAGGGAGTTTGATGAAGATTGTGAAAAAAGTAAAATTATTTTCAGTCGAGAAATTCATCTCTCGCTTCCTGTACTTCTAATCCGATTTAGTAAATTTACAATGAAAAACTAAATTCTTATCCTTTTCTTTAATTTATGTACAAGAAATACAGGAAATCCATCGCCTAATTTCATTTCCTGTGTAAATGAGAATAAAAATTTAGTTTCTTAATATTAGTGTTAAAAAGACTTTAGTAAAATTTTAGGTATTACTATAAATTATTAATTACTCAACTACTAAATTGTTACTAGTTATAACTAATTTACTAAAGTCTTACTAAGTAGTCTGGCTAAGAATTAAGTAATGACTACATTTAGTAATTTACTAATTTAGTTACCACTAGATTTAGCCATTTACTAATTTAGTAGTTACTAAAAATTAATATTTTTCATAAATAATATTTTTCATCTTGTCAGCACCAATCGAACTTCTGTTGATTTTTTTCCACCGTATACGCGCGGGAGTAACTTTCTGCATTCGTTGTCTTTTAATTGCGAGTACCTCTGGGGTGACGCAAATTCGAGGGCGGCGCGAATCGTACAATCGTCGTTGCGACATGCAAACGAGACTCCACGCGCGCGCACCCTTTTACGTACGACTCTACTGGGCGTATTACAAAGACGGAGGATGCCCTGGAAAATAAACATAAACACAATGACGGTAATGAAACATAGGTAAGGAATGACTCGTCGAGTGGGTGCGCGATGGGGATTTCTCCGGAATAACCTATCCTCAGGGATCGTCGTCTTATGAAACTTATCGCGATTGTTGGATGCTCGAGACACGAGGATTTGTACTCAGACGAAAAAAGCACTTGATTTTTATTATTAGTATAATTACAATATGACTTTCTACTTTTCAATTGACGTGTGTCTTTTATTTTGAAAAAAAAACTTTCATTTTTTAAAAAGTTTTTTATTTGAATTAATTGTAAATATAATTTAAACTAAAAATTATATGATCGTAAAAGTTTATACGAGTAAAAAAATATAAACTGAATGATTTTTTATGCAAATTCGAATTGCTAAATTGAACTTTCAGGATCTGAAATGAAAATTACAAGGATTAAATATGATTTTTTTACTATATACCACCCTAAGAAAAACGACGAAGCGGAGAAAATCTTCGACTGACTCCCACGTCGATTTCTTACATCACACGAGATTTTTTATATACAATGAAAATTGCAGTCGTTACGAAATCAAACGTGGAGAGTAAGTGATTCATCGAAACGCTTTGTCTCCCATTGATAAATAATCGAGTTGCTTTGGGTACAAATGAGCCCTGAATGTAAATTATACATACGACGAAACGAGACGAAATTCGGTAGTCTTGATTCGTCGAACGCGAAGCATCCGTCGCGTCAAATCGAGCCGAAACGAGATCAAAGTCCTGGCTTCGAAATCTCTCTCTCTCTCCATACACTCCTAACGAGAGTAATTGATGAAATTCCCAGCTCGATAATTTCCTTCCAATATCCTTCCAATCGTACCAATCTGACAGTCGGAACATTTATCGTTTTCGATGAATTCTCGCTTCCATTTTCTCCCGACGCCGATCCGAATCATCCGAATCGTGAGTTAAACTCCGAGTGCTTCAATTCCCCTCAATATTTTTACTCGTCAAAAAATTCATCGTCTTCGATATTCTCAGGAATCATTTCCAAGTGCGTCTCCAACTCGCACCGTTTCAAGTATTTACATTCCTGTCTATCAAATTTTCGTATCTTTTGTACGATCTATTTAATTATTACCTGAACCGAGTTTTCTCACAAAAATTTCTCCCGATTCTCCACCAGACATCCGAACAATGACTCCAGAGGAAAAACGAAAACACAAAGAGATCAAGATCGTCGATCTTGAAAAATGACTGCCGGATGAGCTCGGGTCGCAGATCTCGGCCAGCTGAGAGGCACTCGATCGTCCTGACGTTTTCTAGGCTCGCTCGGAACTCTCGAGCACACCGGATACACGGAGCTCCTTCTTGATAGCTTCGCAGCAACGAAGTATGCTAATTGCCGATACATACGAGAGGTACGACTACTGTACTCACCGTTAAAAAAACACGAAGCTGGTACGTGAGACAGCTCCGATGAAACGAGGCACATCCGTGTATTTATAACAAGATACATTCAGTATTCTATCTCGACGATAACTCTTTCCATCTCCCTCTCTCTTCGTCCTTCTTTTTGTCTTGTACAATATTTTCTCTCGTTTCCCCTCGAGCTGTAATTATTATGTCGTGCTTGTCGCGTCGAAGGATTTTGAATTTTCGTGACACGCCTGCTCGCACGAGAAAACGAGCCGGGCCTGGTCGGACGAACTAGGAGCAACCTGGCTGTCTATCCGGGCTCGTTACTACCTCGTAAAAAGTCTCCTCAGCGCACACATTGAAACTCGAGACGGAGTGACAGACAATGGCAAGACCTATCGAATTTCAGAAGCCTCGATTCGACTTATCGCCCTCAACGCAGTCACCGGCGAAATCCACCCGAGCTTGAACCGTGTCTCACCTTTTACAGGCGAGACACTCGTGCGACGCTCATATCGCTTTATTTTTATCACTCGGTGTACCGTTTGCCAGATACAATGTTCGGAACAGTAACTAGCATTTCTCGTGACGAAGCAATCAATGTTCAAATCTGCAGACTGGTAGCAATCGGGGGACATAAATGAAAGAAATATTCGTCGTACCTTGATACGTTACTTATGAGTTTGAGAAGAATATAAGAAATTGGTCTTATAATTAACGCCATTTAACATCAAGAACCTGGTCAGGTTAACCAGAAGTAGTTACTGTGATTAACTGGAATTATTGAAAAAGTGCAAGAAATTGGTGTTACACTTAACATCATTCAATATCAGCTGTATATAGTAACATTTACTGTAATTGTTTAAATTACTAAAATAAAGAGGCAAAGGAATTAACCAGAAATTATTTAATATTCTGACTTTAAAGTCTGATGAGAATGAAGGGTGTCTCGGTATATTTATTTCTTATATATATTTGTATATATTGCTCATTAAAAACACCATCGATAAGACTGACGCACTCTTTTCCTTTCTAACTTATCTATACATAAATATTTGTAAATTAACATTGACATGATATTAAAAATTATTATTTAATTCAACGGGATATTTGTGAACATATTCCAACCGTGATAACCTTAAAAAAATTCAGCTTAAGCATTTCTTTAATTTAATGTGAATTTTGTGTTAAATTTGAGTTGATTAACAACACCATTTAGAGCAATGCACTCTGTAAATAATGTAACGGTATTAATTACACCTGTATAAGAAAATGGTGTGAATTTCAAGGATCAAACAACACCTGGTGTTTGGTGAAAAAGTTAAAGTGGTGTTAATTCGACTTTTTTCGTGTTCCTGTTTATTTAAACGTTTCGGTGTGTTCACACCGGTGTATTTCACGCCGCCGAACAAATTCAAGGACACGCAGGTTTTATTGTCCGAACTTTAATATTCGTCGCGAGTCACGGGGAGACCGTGCTCGATTTAAAAGTTGGCGGACCACCGCGATGGCCCGAAATATCTTCTTCGCGGTTGCACGGGACATGATCGCTGGATTCCGCGCGACGAGACGGTGGCGCGTAAACCAGGAACGCAGAGAAAGAGAGAAGAGGCTCGAGGGCGATGAGGATCGAATATAGTCATCTCGCATACAGCCCGGCTCTCCCTCACGCGTCGCGTGTTCTCTCGGAATAGTAAAAGTCACTCCCGACCACGTGGGTCTCGGTACACCTAAATCCACATTTACATTTCGGAGGATTTATCTTCCGAACGATTATTTTTTCTTTCCTACGTAGGGGCAACGTACCGTACATTTTCTATTCATAGTCGCGAGAGAAAATATAATGCACAGCGATTACTGTCAGACGAAACAATAACTTTCAATTTTGACGCTCGTCGAATTCAATTTTTTTTATGGCCATTTTTTCTCGAGTCCCGAGACAACGAAAATGACGCTGTCAAGTAAATAATATCGATTCTGATGAGATTTTTATGATTGAATTTTTAACGTTTTGACGTTTGGGAGTTTCCATCAGCGTTCTTGAAGCTTCTACCGTATTAAATGGCACGAAGCCTAACGACATTCTCATTTTCTCGCTTACGATTTTTTCTACGAGTATCTTCAAATAATGTCTCCTATAAATTTATAAAAAATATTAATAAATGTCAATATACTTTATCGAACAAATATCCTTAATTTCGACAGATTTTACCTTCAGGAAATTTTTCCTCGATCGATCTTGAACTTTCGACTGCACGATGGCACGAAGCCCAACGACACTCTCATTTCCTCGTTTACAAAATATGAGTACCTGAAGTTACGTCTCATCCCTCCATCAAGAAAACATAAAAAAATACCTCCTAAAAAATTACTAATTTCGACAAATTCCTACATTTTCCTCCAGACGATTTTTCCTTGATCGATCTTGAACTTTTCACTGCGCGATGGCACGAAGCCCAACGACATTCTCCGCTGTCGACCTGTCGACCGCGTAAAAACGATTCGCGTTCTACAGGGAATCTCCTTATTTCGTTCGAAGAGGGGACAAGGATGGAAAAAGAAGAACAGCGCCGTGTAAGGAAGTCTGCACGCAAGCGGAGGATAAAGGTGTACGCAGTTGAGACGTGTGTGTTCGGCGTACGTCCGCGATCGGACGTGTACGTACCTCGGTTAGGTACATATGAACGTACAAGTATATATACAAACACATATGTATATGTGTATATAAATACATACATACGTACATACATATAAATACACACAGAGGAGGACGGAACTGACCGTAGGTGAGGTCGACGAACCTGCTTGGCCTGTTGCTTCTTAGATTTTCTGCTACCTTGTCCTCGCTCTTCGGAGCTCTCGTACACGATCTCTCGAAGAGGAATCGACTGCCCACGAGAACGCGACACGATCCGCACGATCGTTGCATCGAGATGAAACCGCTCATAGTTTCTTATATGTATGTATACATATAGTGAGAGAGTCTCTCGCGTCTCCCCTTTGCGAAATCTCTCTCGGCTCTTTATCCTGGCGACTCTCGCTCATCTGTATTATTATTTATAATGTATCCGTAATTGTTTCGCAAGCCCAGGTGAGAGCCGCTCGGCGCCAAAAAAGGACGCGGAAGGTATCTTGGCCAACATCCAAACCCGTTGTTTTCTCGAGTTCGACGATCGGGCGCGGGATCGAAATTACTGTATTTTCGGGAAATGTCTCTTTTATCGGGTCGAATGTAACGTCTCTTATCGTATGTATAGGTGTTTGCATATAAATGTTTATCGAATGTGGGAAGGATTCGCAAAACTTTTTTTTTGTTTTAATTTATATTTTATTTTTATTGTAAAATAAATTTTAGCTTACTTTAAAATTTATTCTAAAATAAACTTGAATCTATTAAAAATTAATTTCATTCGATTCAATTTATGAATATTAAAATGAATTCTAATTTATCATTGTCTCTTTCAAAATCTATCAATTATTTTTGAAATAATAAATTTCTGCACGGAAAATATTAATCACATTGGACAGGATATACTAATATAATTATTTCTAATTGCAGAGCAAAGCGTCAAACGAGCAGACAAAATGCCGTCGCCATGGTTCGTCCTCGCGGTGCTTCTTCAAATATTCCAAGTCCAAGGAACTCAGGATTTCCGTCATATTTCATACGAAGGTGAGCTTGATTAAAGAAATAATCAAAGAATATCGTAATGTTAAAAAAATGTGAAATCGCCGTTCATCGTGCAGAAGCGATCTAAAGATTTTCACGATTTCGTGGGAGCGCTTTCGTACGCCTTTACCGGTTATCCGGTGCATGGTTGCACATACGAGCACACCTATATTATCGATACCTGCCTATTTCTATAGCAACCGGTGATCAGAAGCGCGTAGAAACTCGCTGGTCCTGTTCACGAAGTGGAACGCTCGCTAATCGACGTGAAAAGATCGAGCTTCCGCGAGAATCTTTGTGGTTGAGCATTATATACGCACTCTCTATCCTGTCGAATAAAATATTTTAATAAGAGCAAAGAGAAAGAAACACCGAGATAACATTTTCCAGATAATTTTTCTTCATTTAGAATTTTTTTTTCGAGACAGAATCGTGTTCGTTTTTATTACGATGTTTTTTTTGTGGTTGTTTGATTACGATTTTATGGTCGTCAATTGAGACGCTTCGATCGTTTTGGCAACGGGTTGAGTGTAATCGAACGAAAAACGATTGTTCGAAACGAAAAAAAAAACGTACTCGTGCGGTAACATTGATAATTTATCATTCCGCCCGCGTCGCCGTTTGCCCGTTTCGAAATTTCCCACGCGCAACGCAACACACTGTGCGAATCATTTCGAGCAGAAACAATTAAGAAGATTCATTCACGTCACGCCTTGCGGAGCCAATTTTCTTGTTGGTGAACTGTCAATTCGTGTTCGCAATGAATCTCCGAACATTTTTTACTCGTTTATATTTTTTTCGAGACCCTAAAAAATCAAGTATTGATGAACTGAGAAAAAAATACACTGCAGTAAAATATAATAAATAAAATAAAATTCTTTTCACGATATCAAATGAGAGAAAATATTTTTCTAACTTTTGATGCAACTTGCAATTCTGATGTCAGACAAATTTTGGCGATATTTATCTGAATCTCTGAACATTTTTTACTCGTCCACATTTTTTATCGAGACCATAAAAAATATAGTATCGATAAATTGAGAAAAAAATAAATTACGATAAAAATGAATAAAATAAAATTCTTTCCACACGGTGTCAAATAACAGAAGAAATATTTTTCTAAATCGCGACGCAACTTGCTAGTTTGACATCAGACAAATCTCGGTCATATCTCGATCATTTTACGACTCGTAAGTTCTCAAAAACTGTCCATTTGTGTTCGGAATAAATCTCTGAATATTTTTTACTCGCTCACATATCTCTCGAGACCCTGAAAAATAAGGTTTCGATAAATTGAGAAAAAAAATAAATTACAACAGCAATAAATGAAATGAAATTCTTTTCACGATATCAAATAACAGTGAAAATATTTTTCTAAATCGCGATGCAACTTGCTATTCTGACGTCAGACGAATCTCAGTTATATTTGTCTCGATCATTTTATGGCTCGTTGATTCGCAAAGCGAATCCAAGAACTGATGGATATTTTCGTCGTTTCAGTTGTCTCGATGTCACAGTCGTAACGGAATGAAACGAGAGAGCGACGAAAGTATAGTGAATTTTGCAATAGACTTGGGATGCAACGTCGTGCAGTTTTGATCGGACGTGCACCAGCGAGAGAGGATACGATAGTCATATCAACGATGATACTTTTACCGTAAAACCTATATCGAGTTTCGCGCAGGAGCGATCGACAATGGCAGGCGATGCGGTTCGTTGTATCTCGCCTGTTGTTTATTCTGCGTCGATTTAACGCGAGAATGCACGGAACTGGAGACCCAATGACGTCGGGACGAGAAAAGTATATTCGTAGACACAATTCGCTGACCCCGTGAACAATTCTTCTCATTCTCCTTTTTTACTCTCTCTCTATATACATATCTATCTAGCCTCTGAACCATGAGCGATTTCTCCGGTCATTGGTGATCGAAAACATCGATAACGACGTCACGCGAATCGACCCAACTGATCCAGATATACGCTACGATCTATCGAACTCTATTTCGAAGAACGTTGGCCAAAGTACCGTTCAATTGGCGATTAAAAGATTATTGTCGTAATAAAAGAGACGAAAAATATTTTTTTTTACATTTACATCCAATTCATATTGTAAAAAATTCATCTTAAACTCATCAATGCACACCCATTGATATTTTTTATATTATTTATAATAAATTATAATATCCAGTATCGATAAATATTAAAATCAATATCTCAATACTTGAACAAAATATTTTCACTCTTCTCAGTGATAAAAAATAAATATTATTCAGTCGATAATGAATATTCATCGATTCTGAGTAAAACTGACATAAACTCAAACAACGAAAGAATTACGTGATGGTAAAATTTGTTTAAAAAATTATTTTTCGGTATACGGATACTGAAAAAAGCGAGAGGAACGTTGCATCTCTCGCGATTCACCTCGGGGCGAGCAAAGGTCGCGGAAACGCGAATGTCTGAGAGGAAAAAGGTGGTAACCCTCGTGAGGATCGCCGAGTCACGAGTTACGACCTTTTGATCGTCAGTAGAGTCGGGAGGATATACCGCAGGGAGTGGTCACCCGCTGTCACACACGGATGCAGGACGGACGGACGTGCAAAGCGTGTGGCTCTTCTCGTCCGCATCAGAAACGACTCTCGAAGCGTTTTTCGCGCACCGGAGAGAGACGATGGAAAGGAGCGCGAGCTCTGCCGTTCGTGCGTCTCGATGGAATTACCACCGAGCGAGTTGTAAATCTCGTTCTCTTGCAGTAAATCACTTGCATATCATTTTTCATTCCACCTTCCTTTTATTTTTCTCCGCCATCGAACGCGACTACCTACGAACTTGAAGAATATGAGAGCCGGTGCTCCTCTGCGCGATCTCACGTCCTTGCTTCGACTTTTCTGTCAATATACGGAGTATCTCGGAGTCTTATCTGTTATTTTGCTTATCACGAAAACATGAAGGAGTCGAAGTTTTCATAAAAGTTCGATCACGCGATCAGGTCAATTATTTTATTTATGTTTATTATTCTTTTATTTGTATATAGAGTGTATAAGTTCTGTATCATATAATGTAATACATAATATAAATAATAAATATATTTATATATAATAGTTAAATTTTATTGAGATATTCGCATGACGACTTTGGACAGCTCTCGCGACGTAATTTTTCATGCGGAATCCAGGTCGAAAAAATTCCTTCGAAGGCGCTTGCTGAGAAAAGCGAGGATTTTCGTCGCCGTTCCGCTGTACGCGCGCGTCAAAGCGCGTAGGCGAATCCTTCGGCACGCGCCGGTATATTTCGAGCGACCTCCGCGACAAGTATGCCTACACTCGCGAGCACTTGCTCCAAGGTACTCGCCGTAAATTGCAAAATGCGCATAAGAATATAAAAACAACGAGACTACAGATATTCTCCTTTCACAGGACGATCTTGAATCTCGATTTTGTCAAAAAGAAAACAAACCTAAAATCACTCGAAATGCAGCAAAAAATCCATCTCAATATCAAATGAAACGAAAATTCATCAACTTTCATACGCGGAAGTCCCTCGAGAAAACGAACTTTGCTCGAAAACTCGAACGAAACTGATAAGCAGTTACCAAATGGGACGAAATGGGGCCAAATGGGACCAAAAATGAAACTTAGCGGTTCTCGAAGCTTTTCCGGGAGCTTTCACGAGCAGCGGTCGGTCTCGACGTTATCGTCGACGGAATGTGCGGTCACGATCGTCGTTGGACGTTCTCCCGCGTGTCTCGCCTGTCAAAGTTTGAACACCGGAGATCGCCGTAGCGGTGCTGTACCGCGGTATAAAAGCTTCCACCGATATAGCCCAGGGCACTTTCGAAAGTTACAAATATGGAAATCTCTGGTCCGCGATGAAGTGAACCGACTCACGCACGCTTTGGCGAGAGAGCCTTTGCGAGACGGCGCGTGCGGAGCGTCCTTTTTTTCTCTTCCTTCGCCTTTTTCTTCTTCTCGTTCTTCTATGTAGATATAAGTATTGTGTATATACTTTGTATGTATAGATTGTGTATGTATATATTGTACATAGAATTATATAAGTGTACTCTTTTGCGAGGCTACGTCCGTGAATCGTACCTGGCGGTACGTGACCCGCGGTAGAGCCTGCGTGAGTCTCGTTAATTCCTATGGTTATCCACCAGCACGTGTCGATAGTGCACACTCCGTATCTGCGGACATCGCGGTACTCGGCGAGCACCGCTAGAAGTACGTTAGGTGCACGAATGGAAAAAATTCCATCGACATTTTTGGATGACGTCCAGGAGTTTTGGACGATTTATCGAGCATTGAATTACGTGAGGATTTTGAACCGGAAATAATTCGAGAGATTGTGCATTCGCTTATAAATTACGTATGATTTTTTATTAATTTTTTATATTTTATTTTATGTTTTGTTTTTTGATTCTTTTATTAAATTAAAAAGAACAATATTTGTAAGAACATTTCAAGTATACACCGTGAAGTATAATTATCCGCAGTTTAAATTTAAATTTAATTTCATTCGTATCTTAGACTTGACGATCGCAGCAAACATTGGTACAGAATTTTTTAATTAAAAATGCTAAAAGCATGTTCAAATCAATCATAAATTAGATCACTATAGAAATCTTACACTTGAAGAGGAATCTTCATTGATAAAAAAATTTAAATAATTGAAAACGTTTATTTTTAATGTAAATTTTTATTCAAGCCAAATCTCATGGAATTCTCATCATTGTCAATTTTTTTTCTCAAAATCCATAAAAAATGCATTTTTTCCTGTAATCCCTTTAAATATAAAATGTAAGGAAAATTTCTGACATCAAGTTTAATTTATGTACATCGTTACATTTCATCAGGTACCTCATCAAGTTCCTCATCAGATCCTAATCAGGATCTGATGGGAATAAAAGATTTATTTAGTCAAACCTGTGATCAGTGTCAGACGTAAATTTGTCGAAAATAAATATGTAACATTAATATACATTTTGTCTCGTTTTTATGGTTGCTTGTACTCGCATCCCGCATCTGGTGGTTCCGAATTCTTTTTGCCATGGATATATCGCTCGTACTCTCACCGAAATCGAAGCGGCAGTGCGAGAGCAGCACTCGCTCGCCTTATACGGTAAGGTTCGCCACTCTCGAGTCGTCGACGCCATTTTCTCGGGCTATAAAATCAGCATAGAATCAATCCTCTTGACTCTGTTTCGTTACCAGCGTATCTACAAGCTCTGAAATCTCCTCTCGAGGACGTACTTTTCAGGGTGAAGTATTTGCACACTTTCGCACGTAAATACCTCTGAATAGTCGAGTGCAGCTCTTGTTTTTGGTGTCACATTTGTTTTTGATTTAAATTTGAATTAAAAATCGACTGCTCATTGTATTTTAATTTTGTGCATAAAAAACATTCTTTTGTTAAAAATTTCAAAATATTCCAATGCGAATAAAATTGAAAACGTGATAAAATGTTCAAATAAAAATAAATCTTATGACCTCGTTGCCGCCGATGCAGTCACAAAATAAAAAATTATTTTATTGTGTTTGGTCGTTTCAACATTTGGCGCGCAGTGATGAAAATATTTGCAAATTTGTAAATAAAAAAATGTGGACTTGTGGATAATGTTTGGATACGATCGCGTCACGGTCGATTTCATGAGTTTCGAATTGGAATTTTTCTGGTAAATAAATGTGGAATTCGATCAGAGTATATACGGGACGGTGTTGGTAGTTGGGAAGTATATTTGCAAGATTGAAAAATCCAGTCACGAGCGAGATCTCCCGGTGGTGAGTCCCTTCCGAGGACTCTCGGGGCTTCGTCTCTGGCATTCTTCGTAGGTACCCGATATCCTCCGAGGATTCTTTTGTGAAGAACTCGTCACGTCTTTTCCTCCGATGACTTTCTTGAAATTACCGTCAAACCGGAAATAAAAAACTTATCGGAAAAAGTGCACGAGCGCGGAGGAGATCGAGATGGCGAGAAATCGTGGCATCGTAATATGCTCCGGAGCGTATACTCGATTGGAATGAGAATCGAGGAAACTGCAAGAGAGGATTGAGAAAGAGACGAAGGGGCACACGGAAAAAAAATGTCGTCGCGCCTTATCGTTTGACGTTCCGGGACGAGTTCTGTGACATTCGAAGCGAGAAAGCTACAGCTTTTGCGCTCAAGTTGGTCGTAACCTCGTCACAGCCCTGCTCATATTTCATCCTCTTTATCCCGCGGAGAAAAACTCCATACCGATCAATTTTTAGACAACCCGAGCGTCCAGGAAAATTTATTTTTCCTGGAATCGTTCGAGGGGAAAATATATCTTATACCTGATGCATTTTACTATGCTACAAAATGAACTCCAGATTGAAATTAAGAGATGCCGTGATAAAAAATTTTAAGCTCAATTTATATTTATAGTTTTTATTATATTTTTATCATTTTATATCTGATAGATTTTACTATTTTACAATGATCCCGAGAGTGAAATTAAGAAAACGTTACCAAATTTTCAGCAAAATTTATAGTTCCAGTTTTTATCACATATTTACTTAATAAATTAATGATAACATGTGTGTAAAATCATACTTTTATGATTTTATTATATTTTTATCATTTTATACCTGATACACTTTATTATGCTAGAATGATCTCGAGGTTGAGATTAAGAGAGTTGCAGCGTTACAAAATTTTAAGCAAAATTTATATTTCCAGTTTTTGTTGAATATTTATTAAATAAGTGAATAACAATATCTGTAGAATCATATTTTTTTATGATAATGTTGACCACATTCTAAAAAAGTTAATTTTCCGCATTCGATGGCTCTATTCAGTACCGAGCTCGTCTCATCACATGCCCATCAACTCTCGCGGTCTGTACTGGAATACGTAATTTCAAACTTTGAGTACTCACATAACTTCGATAAATTGACGATGAAAAGTGATTTTCTCGTAAATAATTTCAAAGTATTCAGTCTCTGGCAGTTTTTTAATCGAAAATGTTTCATTAACTTTATTTATTTACTGCAAAAAACCCATTAAATTATTTTTATACACAATAATAAAAAAATATCAATTTTCGTGATCAAATTTATCGAATGTCAAATTAGACTTCCGTTTTAAAATATTATCAACAAATTCTCGACGCGTATATTTTTCTCTTTTCTCACCTCGATATCGAAATACCTTTTAAATCCGTGAAATAATTAATTTTTTTTTCCCGCAATGATATATTTTCCTGCAAAAGACAAAATCTAATGCATACGATTTTTCTCGCGCTCGTGGCGAACGTACGAGTATTTTGTAGCTATTTCTCAATTAGAACGAGTGTTTAATGATCGCCGATTACGTCCCGAAAGAGATATTTAATGAAAGTCGTGTCTATCCCGAGTGTACCGTGGCCGCATTATTTTTTCTCGTATATACACACCCGGCAGTCATGCAATTGCATGTTAGTGCACTTTGAATAATATTTAAACATTTACAATACAATTTTGTGGGTGAATAAATGTCGTTTTTTTTCCTTTCCTCCATTCTTTTTCTTTCAACTAACTTTCCCACGTTTTTGCCCCGCGAAAAATTGCATTCCCGAGCGAAAAGTTTCAATTTCATTTCCTGTAAACTCTAATGGCCAAAGTCGCACGTGAGGGCAACGTTTGATAAAGTCGAAGCGTTCTTTGTTCTCTTTATCTGTTCAACTTCGAGTCTTCTATACTTCGCCTCTCGCTTCTTATTCCCGTCATCTTTTTCTTCTCCGAGCTGAAGAGGTTCGCTGTTCGCTAAACCTCGCGCTGAGCCACGTTCTCAGAAACCGGATGGCGTTTTCATCGAGTCTCTTCGATCAGAGCGACCAAACAGAAGGAGAGTAAAAGATGGTCTCAAGGCCGATGAACCCTTGGTCCGAACCTCACTGGATCATCCTTCCCTGGAATCCTAAAACGAGAAAGAAAATTGAGGTCTCGTGAACGCCGAGATCGTTTATCTTTTTATTTTCAGCTCGTTCACCATCGGTATGGGATCGTTTCGAATTTTTCGTAAGGCTAAAAACAAGGGATCCCAAGATTTTAACGACTGTAATAACTCTTGAATGTGTTTCGGTAATGAAATCGGTTTTGATATGCATTCAAAAAACTCGTGTTGGACTCGACACCATTTCAACACCACGTACATATATCTTGATGTAAAATCATGGTGTAAATCTCTGTATGAATATATTAATTGTCGATATTCAACAACAAAAAATCGATTTTGTGTTAATTACTATCTTTTACAATGATAAATTCATACTACTGTATTTAACACGTTCTGGCACGAAAAAATAAATTACATGTAAGTGGAAATTGGTTCGATAGAACATTTTTTTCGACTATAAAAGATGTTGAATATAGGTGTATGAAAATCGCACGAATTAATAATGAATCACAATCAAACTTTAATAATAATAATTTAAAATATTTACAATATAAATATAACCAAATAACAAATAAAATAAAAAATAAATAAAAACCCTAAACACAAGCGTAAAATCAATAAATAGTCACCATTACTTTTCATCAAAACCCCATAATTCTCACCCCAAAATTCACACCACGCTCACCAATCACACCGCAGAATAACAGATATTCGTTTTACTCCGCAAAAACTGAAAAACAAGATAAAAATGCCATCTTTTCGAATCCGTGAAACTGAATAATAGAGGGGTGACTTTGTCCTCGACTGGTTCGTGGAAATTACGAGAGGAGGATGAGGAGGATAAAAATGGTAGCAAAAAAAGGGCACCGGAGAAACGAGTGCTCGGAGGCCTCGGTTTTTATTCCTGTTTGACGGAGAGTACTTTTCTTCCCCTCTCGCGGAAAACGCTCGCGGATGCTGCGGGTGAAAGAGAAACAGACTCACATATATACAACTATACATATATACACATTATGTACATATATATGTGTGTATATGATAGCGAGAGAGAGAGAGAGAGACAGAGAGGGAAAAAAATTCGCGGGAGAGGCTGAAACTCGCTCAAGACGAGGTTCCATTACTCGAGCATCAATCTCTCTCGCTCGTCGGTGATTCCGCGCTGATGCTCGGACGCACGAGATGGGCGAAGATGCGCTCGGCTGTACGTGTGTAAAAATACAAAAAAGCGGTAAATACACAGGTACGAGAGTTGACCGGATGAGAGAGCACCGCGGGAGCGAGGGATTCGGGGCCGCGGAGCCCTCTTTCTCATCTCTCTGCGAGCGAGAGGAGATGCGAGAGAGAGAGAGCTCTCTCGATGCACAGGCGAGAGAGATCAGGTTATGCTAACGGAGATGAGAGCTCGCTCTCTGCGGCAACTCTCTTGTGGTGCGTATCACCCTGCGCTCGCGCGCCGCCCTATCCCTCCTGCACTCTCGGATAAATCGAGCTCGAGAGACGTCAGACGGGATAAGAGCCATTCGGGTTCTATTACAGGAAAACTTATGGCTCCGGTCGCCTCCGAGATCCGAGTAAAATCGACGCTAAATTTAAATAAAATGATTATTTTAAATAAATAACGATTAATTTATACGCAGCGGTTGTGGAACGAGAGCGGAGTCGAGATTATTTTTAAGAAGGGACGAGAGGAGAATTGTAAGAGCCACCAGATAAAAGATATACGCTAGACTTTTATTATCGGAAACTCATGAATTCAGTATTTGCTCAGACAAAAATCAATTTTGTGAAAATTGGATAAAATAAGAAATTGATAAAATGACATTTTTTACGAAATTATCGATTACGAAAAAAAAATGAGCATCACTTATTAATATTTTCGTAATAAATAAAATAAAATGTAAAAAATTGAGTAAGTACTTAAATATAAGTAAAGATGAACCAAAAATGATTTGAAAGGCCCGAAATTTCTGGAACAGGAGCGGAATGAAGAAACGTTTAAACGAGAGCGAGTAAACACACTTCAGTGATAAAGGCGATCTCGTCGGCGAAATGAACACGCTTCTGACGCGGAGTGTATTTTTTTTCTCCCGTTCGGATATCGCTTGAAATGGTCCGCCTGAAGTTCAGGTTCATCCTCGTAAACGAGTCCTGTATGCGGAAGATAAGGAACCGCGAAGCAGGAGAGATCTCGCCAACAACTCGCCCTCGGTACTCGATTATCGATAAGCCCGACATTGCGGCTCTCTTCTGTACTCACGCACTATCTCTGATCCTTTATATATACATCGAGTATATACATATGCACCGGTATAACTACTCGCGAATCTCAGCGCCCCTCTCGCCATATTCGTTCCTTCGACTCTAATTAACGTCGTACGGTATTATTTTTCAATGTTCTTTCATCTTACCCTCGTTAGCCCGGTCTCCCGCGCTTTTCTGTACACGCAGCTATCGCACATGCTTCATGTGATAAACTGACACCGCTAGAGTTTGATTTCACGACCATCCGGAGGTGAGTTTCTGTCGGACTTTGTGCCAGATTGCGAAATTCGAGAGTGTGGGACGGAAGTGCACTTTCGAAGAAGCAAAAACTTTTTTACCTCGATAATGAAAAGATGTCGAATTTAATACTCTTGAATGGATTTCCTTTTTGTGGTTATAGACTTTGTCATTGAGAACTTTTAATGTTCAGTCAGTGTATAAATTTATGTCGAATTTTGTAGAATTCATCATTTTCTAAGTATTCGAGTATAATTGTTATGTTATACATGTTCGGTTTGATAAAGAGAAAAATTATTTGTATTTTAGTAAGCAGACTACAGAATTCAGAACAAAATAAAATTCAGCAATCATAGCGATGATTATGCAAATTAGAAATTGAAGGAAGTTAAAAATTGCTTAAAACATTCACATTTATAAACCAGATAAAAAAACAATAAAAAATTACGTCAAGGATCAAAATTCTAAGAACAAAAAAAATTTGTCACGAAGTAGACATGCGAATCAGAAATTGAACGATCGATAATTAAAAAATTGCATAAAAAAATTTACAAAAATCAAAATTCTACGGATGAGAAAAAAATTTGCCACGAAAAGATGTGATCGAAATCGAGCGAAATAGACAAACCATTAGTACAAAGTTTTCCTCGTAAAAAAAGTTGACGTATGTGCATACGTGCATGGGAGGCTGCGAGATGTGCAAGCTCGTATAAAATGCTCCGCACGTTCCGTCTCCCAGGACTAACGACCACGGAGGACGGCCTTTTCTTCTGGACAGCTCGTCTTTCCAAGTCCACAGTTTTATACCCGTCATATATACCGGATGCATTTTCTCGGTATCGACAACTCCGGCCATTTCAATGTCGTTGGCGAAAGAAAGGAAAGAAAAAAAAATGAGATTCGAGGTCGACCGTCCTCATAATCGTTGCACCGAGTCTGAGTAATGACCGCTTTTTTCCACTTTCCGTCGCGACATTGTCGACTTTTATTTTTTTCATCGACCTTTCACTGCATTTTTCACTCGTACGAAGATTTTACGCCGCGGGTTCCCCGAATCGTTTCCATCATATTTCTATCATTTTTGTCAGTCGAGCTTTTTCATTCGGTGTCAAATATAAATCTTGTTTTTTTTTACAGATCTGGCAGATAATAGCACGCTTTTCAGGGATGATGGAGTCACGACCTATTCTCAATTGCTCTTCGACGTCGCGAGGCAGCAAGTCGTCGTTGGTGCACGGTGAGCATTGATTTTTCATTGATATCAATTGAAAATTTTCTCGAAATGAGTTTTTAATGTCATAAGAAACGATTGAATGTTTCATGAGTCAATTTGTTTTCTATTCCGAGTAAAACCATCGAGATTTTTACGATGGATTCTCCGACACTCCATAAAGAACACATTTTTTACATCGTTTTTTTTAATCGCTGGAATGGCCATTAATTAAACGATAAAATGCTTGGCTCTGGTGTGTTTTTTTTCTCAAGAGTAGGAGCGTCACGAGTGCACGCGTTGCTTTCGTCGTTCCGGTTCCGTGTGTGCGTTTCCGTACGCGAGGGCACTCGAATGCGAACACGAGGATATTAAATTGAACATAAAACCGTTTTAAGCTCCGGTATGCGCTGTAACTCGGCCCGGCAATCAAACGAGAGACAATTCGTTGATCCGATAGCATTTCCGATTGGCCCGCTTTACCAAAATGCCACTGGACAATGCGCGCGTGTTTTGTTGTTACTTCCGTACATGCTTTAACGTTATACGTATATATATCTCACGTAAGTGCAACGCTGAAAATCGATCCTACACCCGAGTTCCGGGCCATCTGCGAGGATATTTGAGCAACGTCAAGAGCCGCGTTTCCGATGTTGATACAATCTAATGGACCAACAACGTTCGGTCCCATTACTCTTGCTACAGGTCGACGACCCTTTGTTCTAAAAAGGGTAAATATGAGGCAGAAGATTCTGAACTTTAGGTAAAAAACGCGGGTGCTGAGAAAGAATCGTTGATAAAATTTTTTAAAACAGTTAAAGTGATAATTTATAAAAATTGTAATTATGTTTACCGTTGTGTTGATGTTGTCAGTTTCCAATCTGACCTTGATTAGGTCCAACACGATGTACTTAATTTACAGGTCAGTTAACTGACCTCATGAAAAACGTTCACAGTCGTGTTAACCAAGACATCATGATCAAAATATTCATTGGGAAGCTCTAAACCAGAATTGTTGCAATATGTGACAAATTCTCAAGTATTGAATGTCATTTCTATCTTATCGAGAGGGCGCTCATTCCCGGATAAGATTTTCGCGCTGCTGACGGGAGATTGGCGATTCGCCAGTTTATTCTTTTTATTCGACCCTTTTTCCCCGTTCGTTTCTCTCGAAGAAACGGACTGAGTTACGTTCACGAGTATAAAAAGTTTAACGCCCTCGCGCAACGCAGTTCCTCCGTTCGTTTGAAAGCGCCCGAGAACGAGCCTCTGTAACGATCCGCGGCGAGACGTAAAAAGAAAATGATATGAAAAGGAAAAGCGAGAGGAATGTTGGGGCTGCGTAAAAGCTCCCTCCAGACGAAACAAAACTGTCCGTCTCGCGCAGGAATCAACGAGAAATAAGAAAACTCTGATCCAAGCGTCTTTCAAAGACTCAAGACGTCTTCACCGCGGGTGCGGACTTATTGCGGTTTCGTACCGTTTGGCCGATCGCCAAATAAACTCACGGAAAATTCGATGCACCAATATTTTCACCTCATCTCCATAATATTGACTTTTGGTGTTGAGAAAAATTGTTCGCTGCATTTTAATAGATCAATTCGATTCAAATGCATTAAAAAAATATTCGAGAGAAATTATTTATGTCGACTGATCGAAAAATCTTTTCCTCAGAGAAATCGGATTATTTTATTAAGGAGAATAAAAATTTAAAATTAAAATACGTCTGATTCAAAGCGTATAATGACGTTTCAATTTTGAGTACGGTATCGGCCACTTGGATCTGAATTTTAATTCTAAAATATGCAGATTTACTGTGACGGCTTATGGCCTAAAGCTTAACGTGTTTATTTGATCGAAATTAAAATTGTTTGACAATTACTTCGTTTTGAAGTGATTTGGTTAACATTCATCGAATCAAGTGTCAATAAATTATACAGAATAAAATAAGAACGTTATCGATATCTTCGTTGAAAAAAATGCAATTGAAAATAAAATGAATGAAACCTAATCCCAACAGCTTACGAATTTCAATAAAATCTTTTTCTTAAATCCATCTTTAATTTCACGATTGTCTTATTCATTAATTCGCATTTTTCTTCTGCAAAATCGTTGACACTCAACAACAATATCTAAAATACAATATCAAGCAATTACGAAATTCTAATTAAAATCATTTAATTGAGTTTATACGTCATCTCACTCAATTCACGTTGTCAATGTTCTGTCACCAGGTTTTTCAAAGTACCTTTTAAGCCGCGTTATTACGACTATATTCAATATTATCGTATATGAATAAAATACTCTGATATTAATAATAACGGTTTTAAGACATTAAATTAGAAGCGTAGATCATTTAATCGCGTATCAAACAAAAATAAATTATTATCTACAAAAACTGAGCTCGTAACGTAGTCGCAGAAAAAATAAAAAATGCAAAAAAGCAAAATGTCGCGCGAAAGACTTTTACGATTGCAATGCGTGACTCTTTTCTCTTTCTCCGGGAGCGCTGAATGCGAAGAGAGGTGAGAATCGGTGGTCACGCGATCTCGAGTAGCGATTCCTCGAGGAAAGCGAGCACACGAATACATTAGAGAGAATAGAAAGGTGTGGAGAGTGCGCGTGTGCCCGCCGAGAATATTAGTACGTGTTCGTAGATAATCCGCGGTATTTTACACACGTATGAGCACTGGTCTCGGGGGTATACGCAGTCTCGAGAACTCCTGGGGTTTAATGAGCGACGCGCGTTACGGCGACGTGGCGTGGGTGGATGCTGGCGCGCGGAGAGAGCTGGAGACGCGCGTGCTTCCTCTTTTCTTCCGACACACTTTTCTTGATCGAGATTAAACTTAAAAATTAACAATAACACGTTAAGGATGTACTGGAGATAATTTGACACGGTGGTATATAAAAATTAAAAAATTTTACCAGTCACTGATAACTGATAATGGATTTTAATGCTTCCGTGCAAATTTCAACTTTTCTTTATGATAAATAGAAAAGCTTTTTAGTGGAGAAGTAGATAAATTGATTCAGTTACTGTTGAATATTTGTGTAGAATTGTGTACTGGAATATCCCCTGAGTACTAGAGTATTAATATTTCATTTCACATCTACAAAGAAATGTTTATTTCAGTACCTAATTTAATTATGAAAGATAATCCAATAAATAAATGAATTTATGAAGTGAATTGCAAATTGGTTTAATAACTCTTGAATTAAATCAATAAAACTTAGAAATAAATTTATAATTACGTAAATTTTTGTTTGAGAGCTTCTAAGTTACTAAACAATATTATGAGGTCAAAATCGTTAAAATCAACAATGTCAAAACACTCGATGGTTAATTTTTCTACAGAAAATGAAATATGATAATTTTTTATAGTAGATAAATTATCTTGGGAAAATATAAACGTTATTTTATTTTCCTCTGAGCAAATCAATGATAAATCTTCGGCGTGACTCCCGGCCCGAGGATGCCTCAGATCCGATTATCATTTTTCTTCCCAGGCCGTTGTCTAACGAAGCGGGGAATCCCGTGAGTTAAGGAGCGACACAACTTATCCGCAAAGTCGGGAGACTCGCTCTCGCAAAACGGAATATACATCCACGCATATTCTTTCTCTCGTATTTGCCGGGGCCTCTGCTCGGGCGCGCATAGAGAGAGAGAATTATCGATGAAACGGGCTCTCGAGGTGCTCGTAACGTAAATCTATGGCGACGTCTACGCGAGGAGTCGGAGAGTGCCAGGAAGAAGTATTACAGAAAGAAAATTTGCATGTGCGTGTGTACAGGCCGGAAAGTTTCTCCGGAGATTCGCGAGGGCGGGGCAGCATCTAATGGCTCCAGAAACGAGTATACGCGTCTCTACATCGCCCTTTTTTTTCTCTCCCAACGTCTCTGTAACAACCAGAGATCGCCTCACCCGCATACGTCGCTTCCAACCTTCACCCACACGCTATTCTCGAATAAAATTACTCCGAAATCTGGCTGGTTAAAGTGTCGTGTCTGAATTTAAGGATTCTGCTTACAAACAACGAAATAAAGGCATCATTGAAAAATTCGATAGCTTGTAAATGTTTCATTTAGTCGTGTGTGGATGTGTCGAATTACTTTTATTAAATTCGATCGTATATAAAAAAATTTTTTTGACATAAACATTAATTATATAGATAAATATCAAAAATATAATGAATAAAAAAATGTGACACAAAAGTAATAGTGTGTAAAAATTTAAATTTCTACTTACAAATCATTAATTTATTGTAAATTGTAATTCTTGTCACTAAACAGAAAAATTTGATATAAAATTGTATAAAAATATCGAAGTTCTATCTAGAGGGTGAAAAACTAGCAAAATAACCTGCTACATAACTGATGAATAGATAGATAATTGATGAATTAATTGTGGATTGACTTGACTCGATCGAAATGAGAATCGATCGGTAAATATGAGAAGTCGGGAATTTCGCGACTGTCGGAGCGTGTCACTGGCCAGTGATCTGCTACTATTTATCATATATCACGTGCGACATAAACCTGGAGACTGGATGCAGAGAGAAAGGGAAGGGAGAGAAGAGAGCTAGGTGATCGATCGGTAATGATGAATGGAAACCGGCCGGGGAGGTCATACCGCCCTCGTGTTTCTATAAATAGCATAGTAGACCAGCTTCGCAGTTATTGACCGCTTTTGTCGTTCGTACAAGCCTATGTATACGCGTCCTTACTCGCGCTACCGATCTCGCATCGGATGCTCCAAGTCGTTGCATTCTCCGATCAGTCTCGATGCAAAAATCTGAAAATTTTCGGAAAAAATTCTGATTTCGACATAACGGGATTAGAAATTGAAAAAGTCTTTTTAATCCATATGTTGAGGGTAAGACAAAATTATTTCTGATTCACTTGATTTTTATTGAATTTTAATTTGATGTTCTATATATGTATAAATCATCAAATGCTCTAACTCATCGGAATCAACGATTTGTTCGAAAGACCATTTCGCGAATATAAATTAATTATTGAATTATTAAAATTTTTAATTGTTAAAAGAAATTATTAAAAATTAGACCCATATTTTTGTATCATTTTAATTTTGACATAACGTGACTAGGAATAGAAAAAGTTTCTTTAATCCTTCTTGAAACTAGCGAAAAGATTCCTGGTTCACCTGATCTTTAGATAATCTCAGGCTGACCTTAAGAGAATTTACAGTCGAGTAATTTGACTAATAATTTGACTAATACAACGCGGTTCGGAGAAAACGCACCCGGTGGATCGTGAGTTAATACCGAAATCAATCGTCTCCGCGAAGAATAATCTCCAGGATGGTGAATACGACAAAAGGGGGAGAAACTTCCCGTTCTCCAGGACATTTCTCCTCCGTGGTTAACCGCAATTTACACAGGATTGGATTCTACGTGAAAAGATTATTCCTTTTTTTATCATCGACTCTGAAATTGCGGTGCAGCGAAACGAGCGTTATTCTATTTATACGAAGTACCGTAAGTTCGATGAAAGTCGTACGCGGAGACGAATAAGCTCGATTTTTCCCTCCGGCGTATACTCCCGAGGTCCTCTGTCATATTTATTTTTGCAATTTTTGCCTCGTATTTTTCGTATTTTTTTTTCATTCACTCGCAACATTATTCATCGTACTGTATATTTAGTTTCACACTTCGTGATCCCGGGAGGTGCGAAGTGCAGCATCGCCAAGGCACGGAGCGTGCAAACTTTCTATTCATCCTCATTTTTCACCACGCCTCTTTTTATCTTCCTCTTCGTCTCTCCGCTCTTTTCTCGTATCATTGAAATCGTTGTTTCTCCCTGTTCGTGTGTACACGTGTGCCCAAATTGCACGTCTCGGTACTTGGGAGCCGTGAGAAAACGCCGAATGACTCGACGGTGCACGCGACCGATGGCCCAGTGATCCTGCGGCAGCCGAGGAAAAACCGCTTTGCGGTTTCACCGGCTTTCTGTATACATGACAAAGCTTCTAATTTATTCCGATACTTTTTTTTAACAAGTCGTCAAGGAGACTCTTGACGAAGATCGTGAAAAAGGAAGAAAAATAAGTTTTATTTAATTTATGATATTCGCACTGAATTATAGGAATTTGATTCATATTCTCTTTAAGTTTCACCGACAAATTACGTGAAAAGAGAATTTTTCAACTCTTTTATTCGTATTCGCAAAAGGGTGGAATTGACTCACATCATTGATAAGCTGAATATTCGCACTGAATTAAATAAATTTCATTTTTCAATGTTAATTTTTGACTGTACCGAATTAATTTCATTATCAAATTAAATTAACATCAGCACTGAAATAAATAAATTTGACAATTACCATAAGAGACAATTTTATATAGGGGAGGGTGGGGCACGACGGCCCCCTTAAGCCTTAAAATTATTTTTCATAGCTTTCAATCTTCAGGTTACCTTAATTTGGTCCTATCTTA
>JAPYYX010000292.1:0-72651 GCA_030522605.1 Cremastinae sp. B BG-2022a | reverse complement strand
AGATTTCTGCCGAGTAGCCGTGCGACATGTCGGAATATGAAATGCAGATACATTGTTGAGTCGACTCGAATGGCGAGTTTCAAGAGCTGAATGATATGAAAAATATGAAAGGCCCCGAAACTGACTTTCAGATATCAAAAATTGGGAAAGAAGATGAAAATATCTAAAGGAGAGATTTGAGAAAAACGGAATGCATCGACTATCTCGTTGGTGCACGGGGAAACAAGCACCGGGCGCGTTTGTAGATATGGCGAACGCATGAAATGTATTCGCTGCTGTCTGCTCGTTCATTCGCACCCGCTGACGAGGAGAGATCGTTGACCGTTACGCCGTGAACGAGGAATAAAGAGATTGAAAAAACGAAGAGAGAGAGAGAGAGAGAATGCTTACGAAGGGTGGGGAAAAAAGAGGGAATCGCGCGAGGACTCGATTGCAGTGGCAAAGAGAGAGGCTCCACTGGATCAGGAGCATGGAGCAAGCAAGTCCGCTAATACGGAGAAAGGTAGATAAAACGACGATGCGCAATGTAACGACGTTCGAATGTGGGTGCGGTTCGTGGCGCGTGCGCGTGTACTTCTGTCTTTTTCTCCCCTCATCGCTCTCTCTCTCTCTCTCTCTCTCTGTTTCTGTCTCGGAGGATAGGCCATGCAGGGTGACAGCTGTTTCAGTGCAGGGGCAAAATGCGCCTTTGCACCTGCCCAACACGCCCGTTCCTTTTACTCTTCTCAAATTTTTTTTCTTCTCTTTTTTATCTATCTTTACCCTCTCTCCGATCATCTCTCGAGATTCTCATCTCATTTTCTCGCCTCGTGATCTTGAAGAATACATTCGAGGCTCCAGCCTTGGTCCACTTCGACTTCTCATTATAATGCACGTTCGTTATCTCGGATATTATAAAATATCTTATTGTTCGGATTATCTTTATGGTATTCTGAATATTATTTTGATCCAATTGTAATTTAGATGGTGGAGAAGTTTCAATGCTGACAAGCTAACTTTTTGAGAATTCTGTTTCAATCGATAAATTTAATCCAGTGAAACATTTGTGTATTAACGAAGTCTGATGGTTAGCATGTTTGTGTAGTCTTGGCCCCTTTTTTGGAATAAAAAAGAAAAGCCCGATGTAACGGGATTTAAAGGCCGATATTCATTCTTCGCTTTAAAAATCGTGACATCGAACTCTCTTCGGGTCTCTCTTTTTCTAGTCTTTCTCGATTTCGATCGCGAGCCAATCTAATGGCGCAGACGTCTCGGCATGTCCATAGAGAGTGGCCTCTCTCAACCGAGAAACTCTCTCGTCCCGGCTCGCGCGAGTTTCCTCCGCGCGCAACGCTATCGAACTCTCCGACGAGGACAGGATGCGCGTGACCATTTTGCAAATTAGTTCATCTAACGCGTCTTCTCTTTTTATTTTCTCCTCCCCTTTTACACGTAATTTTTCTCTCATAAACACGACTGTGTTTTATTTTCGTCGCTTATTTCCATGCATCCATTTTATCCTTATTTCGTGAGCCGAAATTTTTGGTTTTGGGTCGAAATATTTTCCTCTTTGGAGATATTACGAAAAATGGCTATGTGTAACTTGTTCGATTCGGGAAATCGAGATTTTTATTGAAAAAAATTTAATGATCTCCAATCTCAAGAATTTCTGAAAATGACTCGAAACTTTTTTCTATGAGAGGAAAGAGCCGCAGGAAGGGGAAAATAATAGGAGAGGCATTTTTCTCTCTCTTCTTCTCATCGCGTGTACCGCGAAAAAAGATCGGGACGAGCGATGACAGATGTTTCCCATCGCATTAGATAATTAATCTGTGAAAGCAACGGGGGTGATCTAATGGAGGGAGTGAGATGAGAAAAATGAGGGTGGAGAAGGAATCTCTCGATATAATCACGTTCTCTCCGGTTATTTATCACATCGTAGAAGGAAGATCAACTTATACACGCACGTTTTGACTCTTGCGACTTTTTGACTCTTGCTCCCCACTTCAACAAAAAAAGCTATACCCTCTCGATTAAATTTTTCTAAGTGTGTATTTTCATAGGTGTCATATTGTGGTCATACAAATTTTTAAATTTATTTTTGGATCTATAGCTTTGAAAAACTTGAAATTTTTTTGAGTCTTACTTTTCAACAAATGAATCTGAAAATTAAATTCATTCAGTGTAAAATTCCATTAATTCGTATTTTATTTCAATCACTTTGAAAAAAAGTTCACGTTCAAACTTGGACTCTAATTTTTAACTCTGACAATTAAGTTTTTTCAACACACGTGTTCTCAAAATTTGTTATTTTCATAGCCATCGTATTTCAACCGCTATGAAAAAGTGTCCAAAAGTTATTGTTGGATTCGGAATTACGAATTTTGAAAATTTCCGAACCGTACAAAATAATTATGTTCTTTTTTTCATCTTTAGTCATATTGTTACCAATTTTATTGATCTCTGCTTTTTATCGTTGTTGTTATGATTATCGTTATTATGTACCTGATGGCACGAGCCATCCGCTCTCCCCGCGATACAACAGCTGCTTGCCCATTCGCCTTTCTCTCTCTCTCTCTTTCTCTCTACTTCCTTTTTTCTCTCGACGTATCTCTTCGAGAATCCGTGACGCAAAGAGCGGTGGCTCACTCGCCACCGGCATCCAACGTCTGTGGCCATTACGACCATAACTCTCTCACTCTCGTGTACTAATACACTAAAAATTCTCTCATTACATACACTCGTTCTCGATATAATTTCTGTATATAAAAATATATTTACGTTGCCTGGAGTGGACGAAAGACGCGGGCACACCTTTTGCCCACACATCGCTATCGGAACGAGCGCGTGCCTTAGAACTGCTTCGAGAGTTGAGAAAAAAAGACGAAAGAAAAAAGAAGATTATCCGTAGACATAGATTTTTCGAATCGCTCAATTTTTCTCGTTCAGATGTTTCGGTAAAATATATTTTTATTGTCTCGAGAATCATAATGGAGGAAGTGATAGAGAAAATAATTGTTATTCTTCATTCCTGAAAGATTCGATTAGAAGAAGAATAAGAGAGGATTGAAAAAACTTTCTTTGATGTTTTTCAAATATTCAATTTTTTTGAACGAACTGAAAAATAAAACGAATGAAGGACTTCGCGAGAGAGATCTTACCAGAACGAGCTCGGGCCGGTGAGCAGCGCAAAAAAATAAAACAAGAGGGAAAAAAATAAGCCTCCGATCGATTATCCTCCACGTCTCTATGTTTTTTTTCTAAAATTTTGTATAGTTTATTCGTACTTTTAATGAATAGAAAAAAGAAGAAAAGAGTGGAGCCGAGAAGTATCGAATCGAGAAAAGATCTTCGAATAGAGATCTCTGTATCGCCGAAAGAGCGAAAGGGATGGAAAGGAAGGAAAGCAAGCGAGACGTTGAAGCAGGTGCATTCAGGGAGGTTTTCTCGCAGACGTACAGGCGCTCGAGAAATTGACGTTAATTTTCTCTCTATATATATATTTATATAAATTTGTAGAAAGAGTGAAAGAGAGCAAAGGGAGGCGGTATTTCTCTCTTTGTTCCTTCGTTTGAGCAACATCTTGCGAGTGTGCCAAGAGACGAAATACCTGTTCGGTCGCTTCTGCTAAACTGGAGGGGATCATCGTCCTCCTCTTCGTCTCTGACTGTCTCTTTTCTTCTTTCCCGGTACTTGTCCGGTTGTTGGATACCGCCGGGTGCGTGCAAAGGAGGCACACGTCTGGACGCGTGCTGCTCCTTGCTGCATGCTGCTGGATAAAGTGGCACCTGCTGCGTCTTCTCTCTTATGGCACGAGCCACGAGAAATGAAAAAAACAAAAAAACGAGGAGAAGAGAGATCTTTGTACCTTATAATACGAGTCTCCTCTCCTCGTCGTTCAGTCTCGCCGACTTTGTTCCTCTCGCTCTTTTTCTTGTGATATTTATGTGTATATATATCCGTGTGGCTACCCTTGCGTGCTTTTTATTCCAGAATCAAGAAGAGGCGAAGAGAGGCAGCTGTGGATCTCAGCAGCAGTCATCTGCCTATCCTCTCTCTCCCGCTTCTCTTTCCCTCGACTCCCTCGCTCTGACGTATCTTCTTCGTTTTTTCCCTTTTTTATATTGAAATTTTACCAACTTTTGGCCCACATAGCGTGACTCTTGATAACCATGCACGCTGCCTCGCTCTTTCACTTCCTCGACGACCTCCTGCCCGCAACGACTCTGAATTAATGGATACATATTATCATCCGCGAGTGGATACAGCTGACGTCCGAGATAGAGACTACTCTCGAACGATTTTTACTTCAGGATAAATGGATTGATGCAATAAAAACAGGATTACGGTTTTGGTATAATTACAAATATATTTGAACTTTCGACTTGAAAAAAGATTTCTAATGAATAAGTAAGCAACGTGAAGCGTACGAGAGGTAATTTATTAATTAGAAATGTTGAAACCGTTTTTTTGCAAGTTTTCCGACGATCTCACATGGATCTCTGTTTCTGTTTTTATTCGAAACAGACGGGAATGGTCCAATTTAATGGATGTATATAAATTATCAGCTGATACAGCTGACGTCCGAAATAGAGACTGCTCTCGAATGATTTACTCCAGGACAAATATTAGATTGAAAAAATAATAGCTTTCGCAGTTTGATACATGCTACATACACTAAAATAATGCACTAAAAATACCAGTAAATAAAAATTACAAGCAGAACAACATTCAACATAAATTTGCGAAATTGACTTTTTTGTTAATCTGATTCCTGACTGTGAAAGATTTTTGTTTTTTTAATATACCAAATTCCCTTCTATCCAATTAATAGTTTGATAGTCTATATTTTTTATGACCCTACGTACGCTTTTGCACATTTAAAAAAACATTTTTTTGAATGAAAGAATGCATTTATATAATAAACGATGAGTCTCGTAGACAAAACAATTTATTAATTAGAAACGTGATGAATGATTTGAAGTGTGTAAATTGTGACAAAGATCTCACACGGATCTCTGTTTCTGTTTTCTTTTGAAAGGACACTGGGGATGATCTGTTGTTAATTCCCTCTTTTCTCTCGTCACGTTGGGAAATAAAATAGTAAGGGGACAGTGTCAGGGAGTTGAACGAGCGAGAGAGTCAAAATGCCACGCGCACTTTCACCCCCCGAGTCAAATGTCACCGCACCAGCATCCCTCTTTCCGCTTGACACAATACCGAGAGAGAGAGAGAGAGATAAGATGTGAGACGGAGACTGGTACTTTTATTCAGGACTCCGGAAGAGCGACTAATAGCGTATAGACACGGCGTAAAGTGTATTTTATTTGAGGATGGTAAACCAGAGCACACGCCCATCGTGTACAAAGAATCGATGACGTGACAGATCGTTTACGAGAAAAAAAGCTCAGGGAACGAGTCTATCGAAGAGGGAAGGAAATACTCTCTTCTCCCTCTCGTTTCTTCTTTATGCTTCTCCCCTAGATAAATAGCTCTCCGTTTAGATTAAAATCCCACGAGAATTGTCCATCCAAGTAGCGCAGAAAAATTCAGAGACTCGAAAAAAGAGGCATCCGGGAGATGATGAGCTGACTGCACGCTCTGACATTTAATGTCTCCTCGCTAATTTGCATCGATAAGAGAAAAAGCTCTCTTGGGAGTTTATTCATTTTCCCAACATATACATTGTCATACATTCGATAAAATTACTTTTTAAGAAATCACTTTTTTCTCCGTTAAAAAATAATCGATCCAGTTTAGAGATTTTTCACACGAATTTTGTTACAAGAAATATTTTATTTCTGTTACGTTGATGTGGAGAAGAAAGAAATATTTTTTTCTGACGAATGGTGAATGAAAGGATGGGAACTGGATCGCGTGGCCCAGATCGTTCGTGAAATCGTCGCGCTTCGATCCATAGAAATGAAATATGAACAAGCGTGTATGCGATGAAGAGCGAGACAGAGATAGAGAGGAGGAAGACAAATATCTGTGGATCGAGGCATGCACGATTAGCGGGAGGGCTACTTTCTCGTTCGATTGTCCCGCAGGTGATTTCGTCGCGCCGAAAAGTAACGCGCGCTCCCGTTTTCAGTACACGAATATATATGTATATGTATTTTATGCGTACAGATTCGGTAGAAAAAGAAAGATGCGGTGGCGTGTTGAGCCTCCCGAAGAGGATCGAGAGAGAGACAGAGAGAGAGAGAGATAAAAAAAACACACATACAATATACATATATTTATAACAGAGAGAGAGAGAGAGAGAGAAAAAAAGAGAGAAATGGAGAAAGAGAGATACGTTGCTGTTCCCCGACAAGTGTCACGCTCGCGCATCGTATTCAACCTGGAAGTTTCAATAAAGAAAAAAAAAGGTAAAATATATAAAGGAGACTTGCATGCATTCGCGCGTGCGTGTGGCATCGTTTCTCCTTCTCCGTTTCTCCCGTGTCGATGGCGGAGAAAAAAAAAGGTGGGAAAGGAGAGAGGGAGTAAAAAAGCATTCCGTCTCATTGCGTGTGAGTCTCCGCGGCTGATGAGCGAGCGAACTTTGGAGACATAAGGGCTCGAGATGGCATTAGAATATTCCTCGCGGACGTTCTCATCGAAATGGACTGATAATGGCCGATGAGTTCTCGCTGTATCTCCGCGTCGACGACGATTCCGTGTGAGTGCGTCGATGCACCCACCTCGAGTGGTCGATAACGATGGACTATATCCACACATGTAGTCTCTCTCTCTCTCTGTCTCGCTTTCCCCTCTTATCCTTTTTTTTTACTCTCGCACTTTTTTTTTTCTTTATCGTTTTTTCTCTCATTTTTTTACAAAACAGATAGAGCAACCCTTCGGGCAAAGTGGCGCGCGCCGCGGACTCGTCTCCATGTCCGGCGTTCACATGTATATATGTATAATGGATGAAAAAAGAAAGAATGAAGCAGGGGGCATCGGAGAGGAGAGGATGTACATCGGACACCGTATATCCTGTTATTCGGCCCAGTGCGATGTGTGTGCGTGTGTGCAAGAACCTGGCCGCTTATTACCCCGACTATACGATGACATGATCGCTCGATGCATGGAATTGAAGGAAAAAAAGAGGAGAGAGAAAAATGAATGATCGCTACGAGGTCGATGTTGCCAGAGAAGGAAAACCGTTCCGATGCGAGAAAAGAGGATGTATCCGGAGAGATAACGACTCTTTGTTCGTGAAAATCTATACTCCGTACTATATCCAATGAGACGCTTATTTTGCCTCCACCTTGGTTACCATCCGACCGGATGATTACGGAATTTTTATCGATCTTTCGCTCCACGGTTTTTCCTCGCACGTTGTTCCCTTGGATTGAATTTCCTTTCAATTCCCTGTGAGAGGTTTTTTAAAATATTACGGTGTTGATAATTTCGAGAGAGGTATATTAAATATATACTTTTGGCTCTCGTTCGGAATCACTTGTGCAAAACAAAAGATTGCGAACGAGTGAAATTTTCGAAGGCGTGTTCTTTCTTGAAAATATCTCGGGTATCAGCACCGCGGTTACAGGTATATATACATATACTTGATGCGAGGTAGCAAAGTTGGCTCGCGCTAGTTGTATATTAACGATGAGTCAGCCCTCGCGCGAGCGATGCGAGAACGAAGCGCACCGGAATGTCGCTAATGAGAGTGTCGCGAAGAGCGTAAAGCCGACTGGACAAAGTTCCCTTACCGAGCTCAACTTCCCGACAACGAGACACCTTCCTTCCGATCGTTTTCGATCTCGGCCAACATTTTTCTTCCTTCGGAATAATCTTATTTTTCAAAACTTTTTTCTATCCACGACGAGAAAAAAAAACGATTAGAGAGCCAGGATGGAAAAGTTGGCTGGATCGTTCGCAATTTCGTTAGACGCATGGACATGCAAATATATTCGCCGGAGAAAGAAAACCGTTATTCCTCTCTCGCAATTCTCATGCTTCCAGGCTCGTCGCGTCTTCGCGCTCATCGTGGGAATCTCTCTCCTTGACTCCCTCTTCTCAAAGCCTCAAAGCTCTTCGCAAGTCAAACTAACGAGCTTCTTATTTTCCTCAATAGTTTTCAAAATATTCGTCAAAATGTTAAATATTAAATATACTGAATAAAAAAAATTGCTTTTGTTATTTTCACGAATAATTTCAATATGGGAAATGACATATCAAGGAATATTGTTCATTCGACGAAAGAATATACTTTGAATATTCGGAAACGAATTTTTTTTATTGCGAAAAGATTTAACAAAATTATAAATAGCGTGAAAAAAATGTTGAAACGTGTAACGTCAAGAGTGATGAGCTACGAAGAGATATTGAGCGAGATCTCGTCGATGAGCGAGTTCTTTTGGTTCCTGAGAGAGAAAAAGCAAATTGTGTGGGTTTAGCAGAATTAGTATTTATTCCTACTTGAGAGAACAATGCGAAGGACTGTGTTATTTTCCGTTGGTATATGGATACTTGCTCGCTTTCGTCATGGCTCGCTGCCTCCTCTTTTTTTTCTCCCTCATTCTCATTTCAGTTTCCCGACGCCGCAGAATCCTTCGTCGTGTCCTCTCGAACAAGCGGGAGTTGTGAGTCGAGAGAAAGAAGAACAGAGAGAGTGCGAGAGAATGAAAAGAGACGAGAAACGAGCTCACTAACGAATTAGCGCGGTGAGAAGACCTTGCTCGTTTCCTCTCTCATCCAAATTCATTCTTATCAGATTCGAGCGCGCGATCGTTGTTGAAAAATAATCCAAGGAACGCGCAGAAGAGTTTCAAACAAAATGGCACCTACGAGAAAAACTCTGCAAGATGGAAGAAGAGGGTATCGCGAGTGCGCGACCTGAAAAAGAAAGAGAGACAGACGGAGAAAGAGGATCGAAGCGAACGGAGTCCGCGAGGAGAGCGATGATCTGCGGCAGGAGAGAAAGAGAGAAGAAGAAAATTTCTGGGCTCGTACAGCAGGTATTGATCGAAAGCACTCTCTTCTCTGTTCTCCCCAGGGTCTACCTGGTTGATTTTACGCCTCTCTGGACGCGCGGAGGAGGACCGTATCTCGTTTTTTTCTCCCTCTTTCTCAGTTGAGAATCATACGGGCCTATTCCACGAGTTCGTGCGACCTGGGTGAAGAGAATCGCGCTCTTCTCGTCCCTGAGCCAATGACAGAGACTCCGGCAGACTCGCAGAGGCACAGACACGTGTCAACCTCTCGACGGTGAAAGAGAGACGGGGAAGGCCCTCCGGCACTGTGTGCGTCCCTGTCCTGTGTGGGTGCTTTCGTATCCAGGCAACGGCCGCGCGCGGACCGAGCGCAACCGCCCGCACCCTTCTCTCCCCCATACCCAATTTACTATTCATATAATAATAGTTACCTCGCTCACTCACTCTCTCTTTCTCTCTCTCGTATTCAATCTCTTCCCTCTTCCTCACCTCGGTCTCTCCATTTTTTTCATCTCTGTTCTCTGGTCTCAGCTGATGACCGTTCTCATCAGTAAGCCTACAGGGATCACCTTCGATAATTCAACGTATATTTTGTTAAATTGGCTTGCAAATTATCTTTTACCATCGACGTTCAAATTTCTTCTGGTAATGTCGGAACATATTTTTATTGAGGATTTAAGTTTAATTTTGTACAGATAGCGAGCGAGATAATAGTTATTCTCAAAAAGTTTTATATACGCGTTTTTTCAGATGTATCGCGGTAAGAATTTCGAGTTATTTCTGTTTGAATTTTTCTCGTTTAGTACATGAAGGAGGAAAAAGGGAGATCCGCATGAGCGATTTGGGCGTTCTTCCTCCGCGGTTCTTCTCGCGGTCGCCGGAGAGGGCGCTCCTCGCAGCAGCGGGAGTAAAAGCGAAGCCGGGAGTTCCCCCGGTGTATATACCGGCGGTGTAAGTAAAATCTTCCAAGGTTTTCATAGGTGTGTTGGGTGCAAACGGTTGCCAGGTTACGCGGAGCGAGCTCTTGCCAACGGGTCAATACCTGGCTGGCCACGACGAGCTTATGCTACACGCTCTCTCCTCTCGCCGTTTCTCCCGCCCTCTCCGCTCCACCCTCTTTTTCGAGGTAAAAACGTCACCGGAGTAACGAAGCAGCAAGAGGAGAAACGGAGCACCGGAGAGCAGCAACCCCTCTGCAACCCCCGATATAAACCAGGGGGAATATTAGCCTGCCCGCTCGTCCGGAGAACCGTTTCGTGGCTCACGTCACGTTATATACTCGGCATCGTCGTCATCGTCCAGCCACCGCGTGTGAGCCATCGGACCTCCGAGAACACCGATACCACTTCCCGGAACCGCAACCCTCTCTCTCTTTCGTTTTCTCCCTGCTTCCCTCTCTCTCTCTCTCTGAAGCCTCCATTTTGGATCTCGCCTATACATCAGGAGAGTTTCTCTCTCTCTCGTTCTTTCGAACCGAGAGCCGAAAGTGCGCTAACGATCCGAGCTATTGTACATATAGGAAAAAAGAAGAGACCGTTAGGGGTTGGGCTGAAATTTCTGCCTTTAATATCCTCCTAGGACTGTTTTTTTCTCCCCTCGAGCTTTTCTCGGATCGCGCCGGCGAACACGTACCCGCGTACGCAACCCCCAGGCGCGTTATCTGCTTTACCGCTTCGAGCTCCGACCTCCACGGAAATACCCTCCGAGGCCCTTATCCCCTCTCCATTCAGGATCTCATCTGACAACGCGTGTTTACGCTTTCCGGGAAATCGGTGGATCGCGATCGTCGTATACACATAATATATATTTTGAGCTTTTCTCCGCCACTTTTTCCACTATGACGCTTTCTTTCACCAAGTCCTCTTTTTTCTTCTTCGTTCCCCCTCCCCCTCCATCAGAATGACGATCGATGATTATCGATTCACCTCTTGGTCGTCTTTTCACTCTTTTATTTGTAGAAAAGGGGAGGATTAGTCAGTGAGGCTGAGTCATCCGTTCAACGCTTTCATCCCGTTTGGATTTATTGATTTCTCACCTCAAAAACCGAGGCGTAGAAACGTCCGTGAATTTCCAATTAGTCAAGAAAACATTACGGGAATTTCTCGTGAGTTTTCACTTGCGATGAATCGCTGAGATTTATATCTTCTACATTTTCGGGTTATATATTTCGTCAAGAATCAAAAAAATGGACTACAGAGGAGATTTTATGATATCGAAGGAAGATACAAGCCTTGAAAAAATACGCACATATACTCGCGACACAGATTATATTTTTCATCACTCTAACTCGAATCGCAGGATATTCTAAAAAATGAAAAGACTTCGACGGTCGTCGAAACCCGGACTTGCAAAAAAAATACTTCTCCTATAGGTCTCATTGTAAAATTTAAAAATCTTTCTTTATTTTCTTCTCGACTCATTATCTCCTTGTTTCAATTCTTCTTGGTTCGTTTTCGTTTTTTTTTCTTTTTGAATTTGAACTCTTGATCGCCCGGATACAACACGATACCCACCGCATCCAAGATCGTTGAACTCGAAATGGTGCTGACAACAGGACATGGCCCTCCCTCCTCCTCCTCCTCCTCTCTCTCGCTCGCTCAAAACCTCTCCTCCGCGCTTCCGCGCCTCTCCGATCCCTCGCACTCCTCTCCTCGTGTTTATAGGAAACGCGCTCCCCACTATCACCAACCAAAAACTTTATTCCCTCTGTTTTTTTTTTTCGTTCTTCATCTCCATCTCGACACTGGCATATTTCTTTCATAGTCTCATTGCGCATTCATTCCTTTCGTTTGGAAATACCGAATTCCTCATTTTGATTTTACTCGTTAATGAAATTTGGAGAATTTTCAACAAATTTTATCAATTTTAGAATAAATAATATTTAAAACGATTTATGACGATTCGCAAGTAGTAAAATTTGTCATTTTGTGATTATATAGAGAAAATGTTTTTTTGTTCGTTCCGTGTTTAATGACGTGTTGGTAGGTGTGAAGGAGAGCTTCGAGAAGCAATTGTCAGTCGTCTCGTACGTGGTACCAATCACCGAGTGCCACCGTCATACGAGAGCACTTCCGAGAAACCAGATAAAGAGACTTTGGTAACAGCATTCGCGACACTCTTTTTTTTTATTTCTCTTTATCCCTCTCCTTACTTTCTCGTCCTCTTCATCGCACGTTCATACGATCGTGTATACATTTTTCAGTAGTTACATATTCTCCGATTATTTCATCAACGCAAACAAACAATCGAGAACATCATACAGGATAATAATAAAACTCGAGTATACATCCTCCACTTTCGATCGATTCGAGTTAAAAATAGCTCAATACTTTTATTTCATAATTCATTTCTCGTACCAGGGAATTGAAGAAGGCAATGAAAATTCAAGAGATTTTGCAGAATCGACGAAACGACGCTGCCTCTTATCTCGCATGACCGTAGCGAGAAATCATTTTGAGGCGTTTCTCTCTATGCATTCGCGAAATTATTAAGCGAAGATGAAACGCAAAACTGCTTAGACTTTTGTTTCTCTCTTGGATCTTTTTATTTTTCATTCCGGTTGGTTATATCACAAGGCCGCGTGTCCTATCGTCTTTCAGGAAGCATTTTTGCTGCAACACGCGTTATCTTACATTTTTCTCGTCTCATGCAATACACGAGATATATGAAAGGATGCGATGAGAGAGGAAGAGGAAAAAAAAATAAAGGATGGTAGATGAAAGAGGAGACGCATCGCCGTTTCTTATCCCGGATGACGTTTATTCTCTCTGTTTAAACAATGAAGCGAAAAAGATACGGCACGCGGTGAGACACACGTCTAGACTCGTTGAGGTATCACTGATTAAATAGGTATCTATCTTATTGGCTCGCGGACTTGAAAAGAAAAAGAGAAGACGAACAATTTCCTCTCGAAGCCACCGTGACTGCATTTGGAGGCAAGGTCGCGGTTTTTTAGTGCCAAATTTAAATGCTAACGATCTCTGGCTGAATTTTCCAAGTCCCCCCTGTATGATTCAAGGATCATGAAGAATATAATTCCGAAGTTCTTGGAAGGTGAAGATCTTTGACGCGCAGAATCCTGAGACTCGCGTTTCGATGTCAGGAGAGGCATGCAAAAATTCAAGACTGCTGGATAAAAGGAGAAGGTGTCTCACATGGGTGCTCATGTTAAAGTTCCCTCTTTCAGGGAACGGCAGAAAAATAAGAAGAAGAAGAAGAAGAAGAAGGAGAAGAAGGAGAACGAAAAGCATGAGAATAACAAGGAGGAAGGCAGCGACACACACAGCAGTGGAGCGCAGACGCACCACAGACAGGGGAGACATCCGGGCAGCTGACGTTCCAATGAGACTGGACTGACTGACTTCGGTTTAACCGACTCCACATCCTCCTTCGATTAAGTTATACTTACGTCCGGAGATGTCCGCACGTGTACCTCTACTTCGTTTCGTGATATGTAGATTGCTCTGAATCTATGGATATTTTTACCAACAAACTACCTAAATCTTTTTATCTTTAAAAGAGGATTTACTTGCATAATCATGTTTCATCCATAGAAATGAAAGATTGCAATATTTGATGAAAAAAAACATTTCAATCTTAAAACAGATAAAAACGTATCGTAACGCAAGTCACAAATGCGTACAGTAAACATTTTTTTATTACCTCCAACACGTCAATCTCTTAATTTCTGCTCCATGAAATTTTTGAATGTGATTGGAAGGTTAGTAGCGGTTACAATATTTATGCATATTTACACCGGAAATGTTCGATTCATATAGTAGATAGCATCGATTTCTTTGCGTGCATGCCCTATTTGGCAAAGTTCTTCTAGTCAATTCCTTATTAGGTCCAGAGACGAAAAAATCAATTTTTGTAACGGCAGCTTGAAAAAATCTCAGGAAAAAATAAAAAAACGGAAAAAAGTCCATGAGAATGAAATATTTTGATTCTCCAATCACTTTTGTTATTCGTTCCAATAAAAAATTGACTTCCGATTACGGGAAAATTCTACGAAAAAGAGTAAAAAAAAATTCTCGGACAATGTAATTCATGTTGCGTATAATTTTTTTTAATATCGCCGAAAGAGCACCGGAGATGCATGGGAGGTTGCAGCGATGAGGATGAGGATAGGAAGAAGAGAGAAAGAGACAGAGGGAATAAGCGGAGATGGAAAAATTACAGCGCGAAGGGAACGATCCATGTGCACAGCAGGACGGGTAACGTATATACGGGAATAAGAGGAAGCGTGGGCACTCGGGTGTGACTCTCTCGCGGGTGTTTCTCCTCCCTGATGCTCGCTCTCTTTTTCTCCTGGGCTACGCGTTCGCACACGGACGTGGCGAACAAATGTACGTGAACGAAAATGCCGCATCGAGGCTTCTCGCCGAGCACATCAGCCGCACCGAGATATCCTCCGTGTCTTCATAAATAAATACGAATATACTTATATGTATACATATTCGTTAGTACATGCAGGTACAGTAGGAGTATAAGTGAGAAAAAGAGAGAGGAAGAGAGAAGTTTCAGAGAGGGTTCTTCGTTTCCCGGTGATGGCGGCGTTCACGCTTACACGTTCGTCGTGTGTTTCAAACGTCTCTGAGACAACCCGCCAGCGCGTTTGTCCGGAAGTGCTCTTTTTATCTCTGTCGGCCTCTGCCCCTCGTCCTTTCCCTCTCCTGTGTACACAAGATTCTTTTTCCTTTTTTCTCTTTTATTATCCGTGTACACCTTCATCGTCAGGCTTCTCGGACACACGTGCATGCATCATGTCTCAAAGCGACTGAATTTTCAAATCGAATTTTCTTCTTCTGAAACAACTTTCTGCATTAAAAAATCCTTTTCAGGATTCATCGAATTTATCCGAGGAAGAATCGCGAATTGCTAAAATTTACGTTCTTTTTATTGATGATGCTTGATATGTTCATTGTACATTTGTTTGAATTTATTTTTTGCTTGGGTAATACACATCCAGGACCCCCTTCAACGATTGATGGCAAGTTACAACGGTTACATGTTATTCCTATCTTCCATTTTGGTTATCCTGCTGGATATTTTGCTATCTCGATGAGGGTAGAGCCCTCCGGAGTGTGTCTCACCCTTGTGTAAAATCCTCGTTTTTTCTCCCTCTTCTCTGGGCGTATCACCTGCGTGCTCTCCATGGCTGCGCGACGCCACATCGGACTGATCCATACTCGACCAGTGCGCGAACGTGAACGCGCGAGTGAGTTTTTCTGTGTTGGAGGACGTCGTGTGTGCCACCTGCTACGTGCACTCGTACACACACCGGCCCTTCGATAGCACCCGCTTACTTATTTATATTTTTCATCCTGGCGTCAACCAGAACTAAGGGCAATCTTGTACGCTTCAATAGACCCCGTTTAGAAATTTACATCAGGCACTGATCAGGTCATGAAGAGGTGAAATTTATTTTCATCAAGTTCTGATGAGGCACGTAATGAAGTAACCTGATGAAAATCAGGATTTATGGCATGCATCAGAAGACATCTTGTTATTAATCAACCGCTTAGAACATATGAGACTTTGTATTCAGGTTTACATATCAGGTCAAGAGAAATCAAACTTATTTCGAATATCTATCTAATCCTGATGAGTACGTTAAAATAAGACATCTGACGAACCATTTGATAATAATTTAACGATGTTGCGAAGGTTCACCGGACATGAAAATATTTTTTAAATAACGCTTGAGGTTATCCACGGACTGAACTTGTAAAAATTCTTATTTTTATCCTTATACATATGGATTCGAGAGGAAACAAGAATAACCATCAACAAGAGGAAAAAGAGTGTTATAAGAAATATAAGGAGTGGAGAGAAAAAAGTATATTCGCGAGAGTTTTATATCAGGGTGCGAATCTCTCTTCGCTCGCCTATCTCGCTTCCCGCTTTCCTCTTTTCTTCGGAGCAGAGAACGGTCGGACGAGCTCCGAGTTAATCGGATGAAGAGATCGTCAGACTGTGCATCCTCTCTCCCTCTGCCCCTTTTTTATTTTTCTCCTCTTATCGCCAGCACTCGTTTCTCGATTTTCTCAAACATTCTTCGCCCTCGATAATTTTATTCGTTTGTTTTTCTTTTTTGTTCGAAAGCGCGAGAGAATAATCTCCAGAATAGGGATAACAAGGAGAGAGAGAGAGAGAGGAGGTACGATGCTACTGATGTGTCTCTCGAGGCTCGCGATGTGTGTCCGTAACGAAGGGAAACCGTAAAAGGTGGGAAACCTCTCGTCGACTGCGAAGCTGCTCTCGGCGAAACTCGCACAGTTCCTACCATCAGCCAACCGATTATTCTCTCTCCTCTCCTCCCTCTTTCTCTCGCACGTAATTCCTTGTTCTCGCGATCATGGATAAGCTCTCGCGAAAGCTCCGTCGAGCGAAATCTCGAACTTTTCGTCTCTGCAATCAATTGAAAAAAAAACCATCTGATCGACATATTATAAAAAGACACATATTATAGTATAAATAAATTAATACGTCCATGATTTTAGTAGGCGATCGAAATGATCCGTTTCATTAGATTTTTTTTATTCGTGCGCGATATCGAGTGAAGAAGAAGAAGAAGCGTGACGCGAAGAGTCGCCCCGCGCGCGAGTTTACGCTCCACTACGCGGCACTTTTTCTCCGTTTTTTTTTCTTCTTTTTCTCTATACGTTAGTACGGCAATGAGGGAGAGAGCGATTCGCTATTTTCTCTCGAAGAATAAAACGGCTGTGACTCTCTCGAGGCAATCCGAAATGTATAATTTCGCGTTGTGTTCCACAGTTAGCGGTTCGAGGACTATCTACGCCTACCAAAGCGAAAAAAGACAATCGGCTCTTATTCTCTCTTTTCTCCGTCTTTGTCTCTTTTTCCTCCTTTTTTTATTTCATCGTGTGCTCCGTATTACGATGACAGTATGAGAAATGCTACACTCATCTTTTCTGGCCATCCAGAACGACTGCGACCGTTATATAGTTTTGCTACTTCTATATATACCTTTTATATATGCATCTATATGTATAGTATATAAATATATATATAACCTTTCGCTCAAATCGCACGATTATTCTTGATCCGAAGAAAAAAAGTTCGCAGGGACATTATAATGAAGAAAATATGCGTATACGAGTGTCCCACTTTTTTCTAAATTATATCGAGCCTCCCCGATGATTTTTTTATCCACGTCGAGCATTTGTTGATATTTTATGTTCTTTTTGTATGAAAATTTTCACGAAGAGTCGTGAGAAAGAAGGTCATCGGTGTGTCGCGCTTCTTGTTTCGAGAATAAGAAAAAGCTCCCTCAAAGGATTATTTTTTTCCGCCCTTTTTCATTTTTATATATTTTTTTGTTCAAGACGTAAAGTCGTAATTAAGGTCTGGCTCGTAATTGCTGGATTCTCTCTTCAGAGGATGAGAGCGATTATCGTTCATCCAGAGGTAAAGAATATTTTACGAGGGAACAAAAAACCGGAGTTGGAGAAGAAGAAGAAGAAAGAAGAAGAAAAGGGAGAAGATATCTTTGTGAAAAATTTGCGTGATACGTTTTTCTCTCTCATTCGTCGAGTGGTTGATGAATTATTTAATTCTGTAATTAGACTCTTTTAGCATACATCTCGAGAATTACGAGGAATACCCTTTTATAAATTTCCCTCCATCCGGAAGAGGCCTTTTTCGGAGTCTCCCAGTAAATTTTCGAAGGGCCGAAAGCGGGAAGCGACGGGAGTTACCGGAAACGACACACACAGCCGGCTGGAAATTAAACCTTTCTTCCTTTTCGAGCAACTTGGACAATTTTAATTTGATCAGTCGACGACACATCTCTAATTATCATTTTTTAACTAATTCATGAGATAAAAATAATTTTCTTTTCTGTATACTTTTTAAACATATAAATACTGTAACTGTTATGAAAAATGAAGTTGACAATGACCTTTGACAGATTTTCTTCGAGGTATACATATTATATATATAATTTCCATTTCAAATGTTCGCTAGAAGGATTTTTACGTAAAATTTTACAATTGCACGAGACCTCAATTCTTTATATGTAAGAAAAAATGAACTTTTGAAAAGTGATTTTTGATTGCTTTCGGTCAAGTTCGAAGTTTTTGATCGGAAGTTTTTATCTGCACATGGGAGGAGATTTTTTACTCAATTTTTAATGGATTTTCCTCAATTTACAATTTTTCTCCAAATTTTCGCTTTGGGGATTACCAATTGTTCTGAATACGGGACGGAAATGTTTCGAGGGTCGATGAATAAGACATCGATAATCCGAGATTTGTCATCGTCACCGGGATTATTCTTTTGAATCTGCTCCTCGAAGTTCTTTGGCTACCTATACACTCATAAATATAAAAACATACACACTAAGAAACAAATTTAATATGGCTACACGTACGTAAAAGATACGTCGCCGTCCTTTCAATTCGTGTCCTCTCCCTCTCTATTTCTCTCGCGTATGTATCGTTCCTCTACGTATTGTTTTCTCGGTTCCTTTCTCGCATTAGCATAAGAATTCAGCGTGCACCTGACGCGAATGCCAATCGACGGGAGGAGAGAAAGAATGGGAGAAAAGAGGAGAGCCAACCACCGCAGCAGCAACCGCTCGCGCTGAGAGAAAAAAAGGAACACGCGCGCGCATGTCACTCTTTTTTAAACAAAAAAGGTCCCGAGACACGATTATTCGAGACAAGACGTACGTCCCTGCGACTCTCATTCTTTCCTCTCCTCTCTCGTATTTATTCTCATCGCGGGGTGATGAAAAAAAAGTGTGTTATGTATCCGAGAACTCACCGTCTCCCAGGACACACGCCGGTCGCGCGGAATATCGAATTTCTCCGATTATGAGACATCGTGCACCGATTTAACCGCAGACCATTCATCGGCTCATTGTACTTTCCACAGTACACATTAGCGAAAGGAGAAAACAGAGACAGATTTTGATTTATAAAAAAATATAGTATATCTATACGAAAAGAGAATAAGAGAGACGACCCATCGACTTTTTCTATACATTGTTTCTATCCTCTATCCTCTCTCTCTCTCTCTCTTCGGCGACTGGGAAATCCAACGAGTTCTCCAAAACTGGGTGTGTGCTCAAAGAGCGGAGATGATCCTCTCTCTGACGACTTTTACGGATCAACAGCTGGAGCGAGAGCCCCGGACGAAATCGTTCAAGGATCCTCGTTGACTCGACAGCACGCGCCGATGTGCCAATAAAAAACGTATATATTTTCGTATATACGTATATCCGAGGCCAGCCAGTCTCTTTTGAGCGTGCGAGTATGTGTACGAGAGAAAAAGAGCGGGAGAGAAAAAGAAGAGCGAGAGAGAGAGAAAGACGAGGAAAAATTGGATACAATAAAAATAAGTAGTCACGGTCCAGCTGCCGGGCGTTGGTCAGCCGCACGCGTCCGCCGAGACGCGATCCCCCTTTTCTTGACTCTTCAATGCGCGCTCTTTGGTCTCGCGAGAGGGAAGAAAAAAAATCGATACTTCGGAATCAGTCGGAACAGGGAAATAAATAGAGTGACCCATTTATTTGTTTTTGAGCTCTCGTGAGGTTCGACGACACGTGGACTCGTCGGAAGAGAGAAAGAGGGAAAACAACGGAATTGTGGAGCGCGTTGGATAACGCTGCTCGATAGAAGCGTGAGCGATTCTCGTGATTCGTGCGCTCGCTTCTGCGAGGCTCGTCGTACGTGTACGGGGACACGAGAAGTACGTGATGTCCGAACGACGAGCTCGAGAATTTAATTTCGAACGGGGGATCCAATCAGAAGAGAAAACGATGCGCGATGATTCTTTTCTTTTATACCTTCCGTACTTATATACGCGAGAGAAATTCGCGCGAGCGATCATTCGGTTGAGTCTCGAAAAAAATCGTTGTGAAACCACTTTACCGTCGTATACTTGAGAAAATAAAAAGAAAATTTGTTGCTGGTCAGCTCATCGACGTGAATCGAGAAAATAATAAGTAAATTCGCATAGCGGTGTTTCCTCTTCGTTTGGAGTAATGAGAATTCGCTGATGAAGCGGCGCGTTAGGCGCTGACGAGAGCAACCACGTATAAATATGTATATGTATACATGCGCATACAAAAGATTTATATGATGAAGAAAGATTTTAAGAATGCCGGTAGCATCGCTCGTGGGTGGTTCCGAGACCACCAAACTTGGAGGCGCGTTTTTACAGGTGCGAATAAAAGAAGAAGAAAAAATAAGATGTATATATGTACATAGAGCGTGTGCAATTGTGGAAGGATTTAAAGCTCCGCGCATGGTCGGGCGAAAAGATGATCGGCGACGACGAGTGAACGATTCTTTCCCGCGGACACCCGTCGCGCCCTTCTCATCCTCTTCTTTTTTGTTTTATTTTTATACTTTATACGTATTTATGAGAACGTGACCGATCGGTGAGTTTCTCGGAGACACGACCGATGACGAACAGAGTCCAGCGAGACGTTTTTACGAAACTTATATGGCGAAACGCTCGTCGAGGATACATTATCTCCGATAATAGAGTCGATACACGCGTTACCTCTCGCCTCGAGACAATGACAATCCTCTCTCTTGATCCTCCTTCCATTTACGAACTTATTATTTTCATATTTTCATGCGTTTATTTATATACATATACATGCGACGATGTATACATACATATATACATATCGTGTTATTGCGAAGAGAAGGTAAACGATTCATTCGCTCCTTTTTTCACTGTTGAGAAACTTAGCATTTGTCTTCCACTCGTTTGATGCGAACTCGGGGAACGAAACGAGAGGTATTTTCATTGTCCGACGAATCCTTCTAGCTGGAAACTTGATGGTTTCACGGGGTTCATAACCAAAGTAACGTCGACGAAGGATCGATACGTTGAATTATTCTTGAAATTATTTATTGCGCAACACAACCATCAACCCTGTCATTTTTGGACACGATGTATGTGAAAGAGAAAAAGAGAGAAAGAAAGAAAGAGGGAAAGCTTTTCTTTCAATAATTAATGAATCGTTTTTCACTCTCCTCGCTGGTACAACGAATTTTTTTACGAGAGTTGGAACGTGATAAAGTTTCAAGTTTCTCGAAGAAAGAAGAAGAGTCCGAAACTGTCCCATTTTTTTTCTCATTGATGGTATACCTTGAAAAAAATCTATTTACAATCAGTTTTTGGGACTGGAGGATTCGATTTTTTTAAATTCTTTGCGCGAAACGCTAAACTTTGCGAGTCACATCATGCAGTGTCATTCTGATTCGTGTCCTATTTTTTGTCATTGGAATAATTGAGGGAAAATAAAGTAAAACCTGTATTGGAACTAATTTTCATATTTATTCGTTTCATTTTTATTATCCCGATGACACGAAAAAAGCTGTACTTTGTAGGTTACATGCAGTGTCATCTTGTTGTAGAACAAAAAAGAGTTTGCATCTGTCCCGCGTACTTTTTATGGAATCTTTGCAATTTCATTTGGCATCAATTATTTATCAAAGTACTTGATTATTTTCGTTCACATTGGGGACGCTAAACTTTACAAATTACGTGCAAAGTGTAATCCTCATTGCAAAATAATTAAGAATTCGAAACTGTCCCATTTCTTTGTCGCTATAATAAAATTTAAGAAAAAAAACGCTGATTCGTTTTTGGACAAAGTATCAAGATAATCAATTTATTCCATTTTCATTATTTCAAGAACATCAAAGACTTTGTGGGTCTACATATGCACAGTATCATCCGCGCTGCATTTGCCATCAGGTCGCCTCTGATGTATATTATCGCACCGCGCACCGGAGAAGTATTGTAGCCACGTCGAGGTAACACGCACGTGCTTTTTGCTTCACAGTTAAATCTGCATATACCGTATAGACATTCATAGATATGCAATATACATACATATATCCATATACAACACACATGAAAATACGTGCATATGCATTACGCTCGATATACGCAGAGGCATTGGGTCGAGACACATCAATAACCGCCGAGGGTTAAGCATTTGTAGTAAAATCGTATATACTCATAAAATGGCGAAACGGAGCCATTTTATCGACTGCTTCCGAGAAAATCTTGTTGGCAGTTGACAAATGCATATATGTGTTTACATTTTTTTATGTTTTCTTATTTTTCATGAATCTCCTGCCAGCATAAGTTCTTCATTGCAGATGTTTGAGCAAGATATAGAGTCTCTATTGTTTGTTTCGATTTTGCCGATTGAAGAAAGTCCAGATCGGAATTCCGCTTTGATCGAAGAATATTTGAGCTAAAAATATAATCAAACTGCTTGATAACAAGTGTGCGAATGGAGCGCGCATATATAAAAAAACAAGCACAGAGATTCACGCGTACGTGTGTTTTTGACCGTAAAAGAGATCGAGGAATGCGAAAGAGAGCTTTTGTCTTTGAATGCCTCTCACGAATCCGCCACGAAATCTCGGATTCTATTAGCGGAGAAATTATAACGGATTGGACGGAACGAAACGGACGGAATAGCTTCTCCTTGGCTGGGAGAAGGATTTCTCTTGAATCGTAAATACCGATCTGGCGAGCAGTCTCTGCCGCGTGTACGCGAATAAATAAAAAAAAAAAGAAAGAAAGAAAAGAGAAAAAGATTTCTCGTACAGACTCATTCCTCGTTCGATTTGTGAACGTAGACGAATTCTTTGGAGTGTAAGAGCGACCAGGTACGTGCGTCTTCGTTCGGTATAGCCCGCTCTGAATGTTTAAGTACTTCCCGGTGCAGCTGCGATGCCTGGTGCACCATCATAGGAACACACAGCCAGCATCATCCAGGATACCAACACGCGCTTTTCTTCGTCCTAGGTAAAAGAGTCTACCCCGAGTCTCTCCTCGTCCATGCAGGTACGGCCGATCGAACACGACATCGCGACATTCATCTTTTTTTTTAACCCGCATCTTTTACAATATCTTGACCCCGAGTCAAGCATTTTTTTCTTTTTCATTTCTCGTAAAAATCGATGATTCCTTCTTTTGACCTCAAACTGCGTTACCGTTCAAACTCGTGTCGTTTTCGATGATATCGGTGTTACATCTTTCGGCATTTATTCACACATCCTTTTTGAAAAAATCTCTGTCGATGAGTTATCAACGAATGATGGTATATTTATCGGTGGCCGGTCGGTACCTTACCGATAAAAGTGTTTGTGTTTATCAGCAAATGGATACCTAGACTTCTACCGGTAAGTGAGAGTGTTATATTGTAAAACCGATCGATGATATTCAAGAACAGAAATTTCCGTAAAAAATGGTAAAACTTGTCTCTTTTAAACATTTGTTTAGGATATATCATCACTATGTTGTATTACGAATTTAAAGAAATGTTTCTCTAGCATTTAAACTACCGATTTGCACAGCTATAAATAATAAATTTTACCGTGTGATATAGTCAGAAAGTTTCACTTTATTTTTTTTCACGTTAAAAATATTAAAATATATTGCGTCATAAAAATAGGAATCTTACAAACGTTTAAAGGCTAGAAGAATATTTACATGCGTTCGTGGATCGATCGATTGATTCTTCGGTTATACATTTGGAATGTTTTAGGTACAATATGTAGAAAGAACGAGGTTCACATTGAGCATTGCATCATCGTTTTGTCATCTAGACAATAAAAATAATCTTTGAAAGATCGTCGCAAGCGTCGAAGAAACAATAAATAATTAATAACTGATTTTGGAGATGTTTTTCTCAAGATTGTCGAGTTCCTGGAGAATCTCTTTGGGAAGGTCTTTGCCGACCTGGGCGTCGAGGTAATTCCTGAGCTCGGCTGCCTCTTTTGTCCAAAAATTGGCGTCGAGTTGGAACAACTGTTCGAGGTCGATACTCTCTCGGAGACCATCGAGATTGAGACTTCCAGGTTTGGGAAGGTAACCGATCGGAGAGTCAACGGCAATGTCTTCACCGTCGATTCTGCGGAGAACCCAATCGAGGACTCGCGAATTCTCCCCAAATCCTGGCCAGAGAAATTTATTATCCGATTCGCTTTTTCGGAACCAGTTTACGTGGAATATCGACGGAAGTTGAGCGTTCTTGATTCTGGACATGTCGAGCCAGTGTTGTAGGTAATGGCCGAAGTTATAGCCAAAGAATGGTCGCATCGCGAATGGATCATGCAAAATTACTTTCCCCTTATGCTCAGCGGCCGCGGTTGCTTCGGATTTCATCGTTGCTCCGATGAAGACTCCGTGTTGCCAGTTTCGTGCTTCGTATATCAAGGGGACACCAACAGGTCGACGACCTCCGAACAAAATCGCATCGATCGGAACACCTTCAGGATCCTCCCAAGCTGGGTCCATTATGGGACAATTGGCCGCTGGAGTGCAGAATCTCGAATTCGGATGAGCAGCTTTCGTTTTTGAGTCACTGGACCATTTTTTTCCCAGCCAGTCGGTTATCTGTTGATGCATTTGTTAAAAAATTATATACACGTTATCCATAACACATCCTGTTTCCTCAGTAAAAATCAATCTATATACAAATTCCTTTCTTTCTTTTATGTTACATACATTACTGTATTGTTTGACAGTTAAAAACATTGTTAGCAAATTTTATAATTTTTCAATTTTCTGGGTTTTTCATGTATTTTTATTTTATATTGTGATAACGAAAGCCCTTAATTCTGAAAAATTCGAACAAATTGATTGATTGAAAGCTCACCTGAACGTTAGGATCAACGTCGTTTTCCATGCCTTCCCAGAAGACACCACCGTCATTCGTCGCTGCGACATTCGTGAAAAGTGTATTCCTGAAAACAGTCCTCATGGCATTTGGATTAGTTGCGCTTCCGGTACCAGGAGCAACACCGAAAAATCCGTTCTCAGGGTTGATCGCGCGAAGCTTTCCATTCCTGTCGAACTTCATCCAGGCTATGTCGTCTCCGACGCACTCGACCTTGTATCCTGGTAGTGTTGGTTTCATCATGGCGAGATTCGTTTTGCCACAAGCACTCGGAAACGCTGCTGCTATGTAACGTTTCTTGCCCCGGGGATTCGTGATTCCCAAAATCTTTAAACATACATTTTATCGTCGTTTTAATTTTACCGTATTTTCGAAAATGATTTTTAATAAAAAGTTTTGTCTCAAATAAATAATTGTTGATTTTTATAAACTTACGAGCATATGTTCGGCAAGCCATCCTTCTTTTTTGGCAATCGTTGAGCCAATTCTAAGGGCAAAACATTTTTTGCCAAGCAAAGAATTCCCACCGTAACCACTCCCATAAGAGACGATCTCGTTTTCAGCCGGCCGGTGAAGTATGATCGTTCTCTCAGGATCGCAGGGCCAAGAAGACATGACTTTGGTTGAAGAATTCTTTGGCGGTGCGCCGACGGAATGCAGACACTTTACGAAAGCTCCCGTGCCCAAGGTTTCCAATACTTTCGTTCCCATCCTCGTCATTATTCTCATCGAGCATACTACGTATGCCGAGTCCGTGATCTCAATTCCGATTTTCGAGAGCGGAGAGCCGATCGGTCCCATACTGAATGGAATTACGTACATCGTGCGACCTGTCAAAAAACATTGAATTTTCATACTTTTTGTGATCTGATCTACCCAACTACAAATTTACCTGCATCATAGATTCCTTGCGACATAATTTTATGCTTCATAGAAATTAACATCCGCATACTTAACGATAACATAAATATGAATATTTGTTTACCTGCCATGCACCCAGGAAATCTCTCGAGTATCGCGGCGTCCATGTCGTCCGGCGACATCCAATTACCCAATGTGCCTTTGACACCATCGCGAGGCGTTGGCACGGTTTCGTTCTTATCTTCGGTACTGATGAACGTACGGCTCTCGACTCTCGCTACGTCCGCCGGATTCGTTCGCGCGAGCCAACTGTAATCCCATACGAAATATTATTTTACATTTCCAAAAACATTTGACATTTCTTCAAACTACCCGTAATAGGAGAAAAACTAAATAAAATTGATTCTTCTGCCGTGGGCAGTTTCATATATTAATCAGTCATTAGAAAGCGACCTCCGCGTTCTCTGGCCTTGACATCTTAATCTCAAATCATATAAAAGTTACTCAATTTTTAATTCCCTGCGTATTAACCGTTTGAGCAAATGAGATATATTGCTCACCAATTTTTGTACTTGTAGAGAGGTTCGACAGTTCCGTTTTTCTTGAGCAAATTGAGCATCGTTTCATTCTCGACTTCACTTCCATCGCATATATAAACAGCGTCGGGTCTGCATAGTCGAACGCACTCCTCGACGTAGGCGCGAACTTGCGGCGCGAGCGGCGCGCCGATTCTCCCGATTATCGGTACTTGCTCGATGTAATCGTTCCTCTCGTACTCGGAATGAGGACTCTTCGCGGCGTGAGTTGCTAACAACCTCGACACCCTAAAATTAACAAAATTTGAATGTTTACCATGACATTTTTCTTTTTCAGGATTTTTCTTTTTCCAAATGCAATCACAGGGTTCGTTGAACACTCAACGTTTGCTCATTTTTTTATCAATCCACGAACAAATTCTCATCAAAAGCTCGATTGATGGCCCATACTATACTCATAGATTTTTAAGTCCAATTCTAAGAGAAATCCGTAGATATCTATACATATTTTTCAATTGTATAGGAAAAAATGGGCAAAATTTAATATTCGGTGACTCTTGTGATTACTCTTGAAGCAAAGTTTTTGCTATCAGACAAATTTCGATAACGGATAACGGAATTTTGAAAATTTGGATAAGCGACGCCCGGGAGAGACAGTAGACGATCGGGAATTTTCCATGGCTGATATATGTACCCAAACATTAAGTCGAGAGCGAGTTCGTGTCAAAATTGAGAGGGAAAGTTGTGTTCATGATGCGAGATCGAAAGCTTATACGATTTTCAATTCATGATAATATGAAATTTTTTTTTAAAATCATTATTATGATTATTAATGAAATGTTAACAATATATTAATATTTTTAATGATAGTAATAAATAAAAACTTACGGAGGATAAAATTGCTCGATGCACTGCGGCATTTTTCGAATCCCAGCGTTGATTGTTGATGAAGAAAGTACCGAGTACGAAGCAACGAACGGCTTGGTCGTTTCGGATAAAAGATCTGGTGGTTCGAAGACTTTACTGAGACATCGATGAGCGATTTCCCGCGGATTTGAGTGTCTCAGAAGATTGGAAAAGTGTCTGATCTGGGGATTGCTGTTTCCACGGCTGACGACGATCGCCTGCTTCGTGACGATCCACCTGATCGTTGGCATCTTAATCTCTTTCTCGTTCTACGCTCCTTTTTATAGCAAACCCGCGTCGTAGATACTTTCTGGCGTCACGCACACAGACAAACGTCAGCTATTTTATCGAAACAGATCGAGCCTCCTCGTTATTCGGCAAGACGATTGGTCCACACGTTCGACTTCCGGAGCGCGAAGAAAGAGACAGACTTTGGAGCGGGTTGGTGGGGCGTGTAAATGACGGCTCTATGACAAGAGAGCACTCACACACTGCCGAGTAGACTCTGATCAGACGCGATAACCAAGAATGAGAGATGGAACGATCGAGACACACCAGAGACAAAGAGAGAAATACAAACTGAGAGAGACACAGCGAAAATAAGAGATTAACTAGCTCACAGCTGACGGAAATTTGATTATTTTTCGACGTTTCAAGTGATAGATTATGTAATTTTAAACGATATTTACGAAACGTCTTCTCGACTCTTCTTCGTTAAATTTTCGTCCACGTTTCTCTCGTCTCTTCTCGACTCGAGGAAATCCCGATCGAGCGTTCTCGAATGCAACATGCGGGCGACTCGCACCGGGCTCGAGATTAAATACACTCGTCGCTGTGCGATCACCTCCCTCTGCTTTCTCGGAGAAAGGAGTAAAAGAGAAACGGAGGCTCGTCTCTCGATATGCGAAGCTGATTAAAACAAAAAATTTGCTTTTTATTCCTCGCACGTTCGCGCGGTTATTTCGGTAATTGATGGTGAATTATATATACGCTATACATTACGCGCTCTTCGACGAGTATCCGTCTCACGGGGCCGGCGTTTGCATCTCGACTTTATACCGAAACCCGACCGCATGCTTGGTCCCCCCCTCCCCCTTGCTATCATCTATTTTTTTCGATCGGAACCGTTTCTGCTCTCATGCGTGCAATTCTCCTATATACCTACGTATAAATAAAGTCACCAGCGATAGATGCCAGTGACCGAGATCCCGAGAGTTCCCGCACACGCCTGTGACTCGCGATATACATATTGTATAGCGCATAAGTATACAAAAATATATAACTACCAAGCGCACGCACGGATCACACCTCTTGCTCCTTTTTGCATTTGCTTTTTCTCTATATGTATGTACGTATATTTTTCTCTTTCTCTCTTTTCCCACCTCGGCGACTCAGAAATCCAGCCAAGCAGGACTCCCCGAACTTGCTAAACTCGCTTTCCCGTTCATACAGGTACATACGTGCGTATATTGTTGCCACCGAGAGAAAAAAAAAACTCGGAGGGAAAGAACCAGAGAAAACGAGATTTTTTGGTTGCATATACGTCAAACATACATCAATCGTTGACTCTCGAAATTTAAGGCGTTTTGGGATAAAAGTGGGAATGATATGAATTTCATTTTCCATCAAGAATGGTCCAACTCAATTTTCTTATTTTTTGTTATTCTATGGTCAGTAGAATTGTTCTAGTGTCTTTGTATAATTCTTCATTGGATATTTTTGACGGGCTGGACATACGAGAGCTTCTTTCGAAATTTTGGAAATTTTGTAAATATTTATCTCGCTCGACGCTGTACGAGGGATCACAATGTAAGGTTCCGGGTCAAACAAGCGTCTCTGTGTTTATATGAGAAGTTATATAGCCACCGTATATACAATGTAGCTACATCGTGAAAAACATTTTATAAGTTAGTTCAAGACTCAAATGAAAGTTTGAAATTTTAGCAATCGAGCAAGAACTCTTCCTTGTTTTCCAATTTAACGGAGCGAGCTCGTGTTATCAATCAAAATATGTTGGCTTGAAAATACTTTCCTGTCGGTCGCAGCCCAATGTCGCTCGATATCCAAATCGCTTTATTGTCTCTCTGCTCGAGACACACGCGTCATCCATTTAGAGAGAAAAGAAAAAAAAGGTGCTCGTTCATTCGTTTTTGAATAAAATCCCGTTATTATTTTGCTGTTACGTCACCACTATTTTCAATTTCATTTTAAAACTTTTGTTTACCCAGTTACTTTTGTTTAAGAAATCGCGATATCACAATGAGAAAAAACGAATACTCATACGTGTAATTTTGTAAATTTGTATCTGGAATTTTTTTCTAATTTTCATCACCGTATCGTTCTCCAGCTATTGAAGCTGTCTATACATTTTTATAATAAATGTAATCTTTTCCTCAAGTCACACGAAAATTATACGGACGAAAATGTCGAGGAAAGTTATTTGTTTGTTTCACATAGAAATACATTATTTCTCGAAAAGTTAAAAATTCTCATCACCTTCACTATTTACCTCAATCAAAATACACGATTCGAAAAGTCTAGGTTTGATGAAAAAATTCATTTATCTATAAGCAAAAATGTGAAGGTTTTCTTTCCTCGTCGATATTACCATGCACACGTGTTTAAATATACGTTTATAATGGGAGGCTCGTCGAAACACATTATTTTCGATTCGAGGCATTTGTCAGTGGTCGTGTGTGGTTCAGAGTCCAAGTGGCGAAGTCTGGACCCGATAACTCCGAGACATCTATTCCCCGTCTTTTCAAACGCCCGTCCCATTTTTTCTCACTTCTCTTTTATAATTCAATTTTTTTTTCTTCAAAGATAAAACGACTCGAGTCTACGAAATCATTGATAATCGATGAAAAATAAAAACAAAACGAGAAAAATGAATCGTGTTAGATTCGGCGATATACTACGATCGGAATGAAATTCTAAAAAAACTTGAGACAATAGAGCACACGATGACAAATTTAGCCAGCTCGCTGTGATTAGATCTCTCCTTTCTTATTATTTATTAAGATTTTTAACTCGATGGGAAAAGTCCAGAACAAAATTTATCACGAATCAACGAGATTGCAACTTTAAACCTTGCACCGGATTCGTCACCGGTTTCTCATCGATCAAAGAGTCGCGTTTACATTATTAAAAATAATCTGACATTTCGAGGGCTTCTCAGAAACACATCCAATAAATACACAATGAGAATTTGGTAAAAAGAAATGATCCAGTTTTGTTGTTGTTGTTTCTGTTTGGAGATTATAATTGTGGCGTTGTCGAGATCATGACCGAGGGTCGTAAACTCAAACAAGCGATATACAATATTCCCTCTTCCAATTGCCAAAGAAGAGGATACACTTTTGCACCCTCACGCAGATAAATCTACTTGGATTTGTAGAGTCTCTTTTTTTACTTTATTTGCTGTTTTTTATATTCGTATTCTTATGCCTAGAGGCAATTTCGAAACAAAAGAGTTTCCCACTCTTTCGCTCCGTCCGTGCACCACAATGGAAAATTCTTACATTCGTTCATCGATTTAGACTTTGCTTTTTCCACGCACTTCTTGGTCTCTCTCCTGCTCACATCATGAAATCTACTTTCAATTCTAATCTCAAGAAATTTTCTTCTCAAGGAAAATTACCGACTCGAGAGAAATATTATTTCTACTTATTTTATATTTTCAGTGGCATTTTGTATAATGTACTCTTATAAAAAATAATATTTTAAGAATTACGTTACTTTACAAACAATATATTTTTTCTCGTGCAATTTTTCTTCTTTGTGTGCTTTCTTTCAGAAAAGATGTTCTCGTTAAAAGAAAATTAATTGCATGAGACACATTTTTTTATCCCCGTTCATCACGTAATTCGCGTTCTTACGTTTACACCAATTAATTTAACAAATATTTAAACTTTTTTTTGAAACAAAATAAAACTTTACGATTTTTTCTCACGCAATTTCTGTGTTTTTTTCGTCAATTTTCTTTGAAGAGAAATTATCTCTTCAAGGAAAAATACCGGCTCGAGAGATATAACTCGTTACATATTTTCATTCGTGCTTTCACGTTTACTCAAACTGATGATATTCAAAAATATTGAAATTTTTTTGAAAAAAAAAAACACATTTGACATTTTCTCAGGTTTTTTTTTCATTAATCTCCGCGATTGACGGGAAACATTTTTTTTACTCCTTATATATTTTCATTGGAATTACTACTTTTATCGAAAATAATTTAAAAAATACCTGATAGTTTTCCAATAGCAATAAATTCGTGCCAATATTTTTTCGCTCAAATTTCCTTCTTTTTCATCGATCCGTCAACAAAAATGTCTTTGTCATACGGGGACTCTGCGCTCGGGAAATAGCGGCCGATCGAGAGGTAAGAAAAAAGAAAAGGCATACAGGTGTATTACTCAACTGGGGGACCACGCATTCAAACGTTTTATATCTTTACTCGTTTTACATCGTCGAAATACACATATGTATGTATATAGTTACTTTATAAACGCGTACGGATAAAGCAGAGTGTATTTCCTAACGTCCATAATAATTACTTTAGCCTACACGATAGCTCGTAAACTCTGTTATACTTTGATTCGTTAAACGACGAGGGAGAAAAATAATAATTTCCCCCAAGCAGCGTTAAAGTCACAGGTGATCCGGTTTCAACCGGTTACAAGAGAGTTTTAGAATATTCAAAATGGTTATCTATTGAAAAAACGACAAGATGAATTATTTATTCCGATAAGGATAATGAAACTCGAGTGATGAAAAAATCGGAATAAATTGCGAATAATATTTGTGGATTGGAAATTTTGTGCAATGGCTCGCGTTTCTGTCACTCTATTTAATTTCGTCAATAAAATGACGAAAGCTCGATCGGAATTGGAAGATTCGCGGTTTATTCTCGCAAAAGTATTGCGTACGTGGACAAAAAGGTCGAAGGTTCACTCGATGATAGATATTTTTGTTTTGTAACAGATCCGAGTGAAGAATCCGAAAGCGTTGCTGGGGGCACTTTCAATCTCCGTCGTTATTGTAATATTTATCAATATATAAAATAATACGTTATTCTATACAAACACATGCGTTTTATCGCCAGTCAATATTTCAGTGCTGGATCAACCTATACATAATAATAGTATATGTGCGTTACACATTTTGCAATGTGCTCTCGCAATTTTTATGTTTACGAATGTTCCCCCAATCTAGAACTATATATAAGAATCGAATCTCAGATATCAGTGAAATTCTCCGCCAATTTTGTAACTCCCCTTTTATTTTATTGAGGAAAAAAGTTATAGCGACTGATCGGAGACGATCAAAATCGCGAGTTATTCAATTTTGTGGATTCGTTATCTAATTTTTCGCTTCTTGTTTTTCAATCCGGTTCGATCTTTATGATATCTTCAACGATAAAATTGATAGCCATATTGGTTGGCTATTAAATTAATAAGGAGGTGTATGAAAAAAAAAGAGAAAGAGAAGTCGATTTGGATGATCGTAAAATCGCGATGGATCGAAGGTGAACGAGCTAAACTGGCCCGTTACCCGTTTATCGCCTTCAACGAGACGGTCGAGCCCCCTACGTACGTCATCGCGAGAATAAAAAAAAACTCGAGCTCGACGTTCGAGACCTGCAAATTATTCAAAATCGTCACAATCCGTAAACACACGCTACCCCTCGATTTCCGTCGGTACGTTATTGACTCGTTTTCACCGCGTTCGATGTTTTTCGTGCTAAAAGGTTTTCACGAGCCGCGACAGATGGCGCTGTATGTTGATTTTTTGACGGCAAGCCATATACCATATATACATATATACAAAAACATTCATTTTTTTTCTTGCTCTAATTTAATAAACTGCTATTCGATAACTCGAAATACTCGACGATTATTATTAACACGAAGCCCAGTTATGCCTGCTGGCTTCATTACAAATGGGCGAAGATTGCACGAAATACGAAGAAATAAAAGTTCCGTTCACGTGATTGTAATGAATCTTCGATACTGATGGCGCAACGTTTTGTTATGCTTGTGATTCTCATTATGAGTAGATTTTCACTTTTTCATCTACACGAGAAACTCTGATTTATTGATTTATGTTTCAATTTTAATTTTGCATCGTTCTCGCGAGGATGTACTTAAATGAAAAAATAAAAATAACAGTACGAGAGCCACGCTTTGCGCAAGTTTCGCACGCGTTTTTGTTGCAGCCTCTGTTTCTCACGATGTTTATCAAGGTTTTTTCTTTCTGGAGACCTTGTCCATTGATAGGTACAAGGTGCGTCATTTTTGAATGTTCACCATCAGTAAGGCTTGGAGTTAAAAAAAAAGGAGGAGAGAACAGCGAGCTCGTTGCTGGCGCGAGTCTATCGTGCAGTAACCAGAGCGAATGAAGAATAAAATCAGACTCGCCAGTTATTTGTATACACTTACTATCTTAGTAACTCATGATTGTATGTGTAAACGTGTTTTGTTGGCGATACTGTTAAAAGGAAAGGGGGGAAGAATCGTGTTGGTGGGGCTAGGAGCGCATCAGCTGTTCGATGACAGTTCGCCAGCCGTGGCGGTAGTAAGTGTGCGTTAGCTTTTTACTGGCAGAAAAGGCAATATGGCCGTTCACTGAGCGCTGCGTTCTTCCCTGTGTACGTCGCAGAGACAAAGAAACAACGCAGTACTCGTGAAAAAGAATCAAATTATATTCAAACACCAGGGACTTTGATACAAACGGGGAAACGAAAATTTAACGACGTTACCTCTTTATCAAAATTGTTGTGTTGTTGTTTATAATCTGTCGGTGAAAGTGAGTGTACGAGAGAAGAGAGAGAACAAGAGAGAAAGAGAGAGAGAGAGAGAGAGAGAGAGAGAGAGAGAGAGAAAGAGAGAGAGAGACGAGTGTTTAGGCTGTACAAATAAAACGTAGAATGCTGGAGCTCGAAGTGGTGCCCGAAAGATCCATCGGTTGTGAACAATGGGAATTTATCTTAGGTAAGTTACAATGTTTATCATATTCTTTAATAATACGCCCTCAATCCGTCAGTAGAGATTTTCCTGCGAAGCATCCATTTTTTTATTTTCTTATATTTTATAGAAATGTTCTCTGTACGCGCGAGACAATGATCGCTTCTTTTTCGATATACTGTGTCACTGTTATGCTATGAACTACAATAATGCTCTCTTTTTTTCGTTTTGTAGAAAATACCCTAGGACTCTCATCCTTTCCAAATATATATTTTATAAACATAGCTTTTCGCGTTGTCTACCCACTTAGCCCGTGTAAACAATGAATCCGCTCCTAGTCGTTAATCGTATTATGTAATTACGGATATTGAGACGTTTTTCACCTATTTTTCTTTTTCTTAGCATTGCCAAAAAATACTCACGATGTCACTTTTGTTTTTTCATTGATAAAAAAATATCCCGTGTCATTTTATAATGCTTCATCACGTCTATCCTTCATCGAAATCCCGATCTATCGTTGTCATTCATTATTATTATTGTTATTGTTACAAAAATACTAGTGAAAAAAGAGTTATTAAATATTTGGATTGTCTTTCAGGAATGCATTTTTCTCAATCTGTATCCATAATACAGTCGCAAGTTGGCATTATACGGGGAGTACAAGTTCTTTATAGCGATACTGTAAGTACGGAAAAAGGAAGAGGAAAAACATCATTCAACTGTTGAATTATGAGGCGTTAAAAGCTATTTATTTACAACTTTTCAGAATCCTTTAGAAGTAGATCTGGTAATAAATTTACCTCATGATGGGGTACGACTTATATTCGACCCGGTAGTTCAGAGGCTAAAAATAATTGAAATTTACAATATGAAATTGGTTAAGCTCAAGTATTCAGGCTTGCCGTTCAATTCGCCGGAAGTGTTGCCTTCTATCGAACAGATAGAACACTCCTTCGGCGCTACTCATCCTGGTGTTTACGATAGCGATAAACAGGTATGAAGATAATGTCTATACATTTTAATTCTTGTAATAAAAAATATTTCACTCTGACTTGGTTTATATTTCTTTTTTTTATTTCAGGTTTTTGTGCTCAACTTCAGGGGCTTGTCCTTTTATTTTCCAATCGATTCAAAGTTCCAGCCTGGTTATGCCCACGGCTTGGGATCTCTGCAATTTCCCAATGGAACGTCACCCTTGGTTGCAAAAACTGCCATTTACGTTGGCAGCATGGCAACAGGGACTGTCACTAGCGAAGAACACAGTCCGAAATCTCCAACACCTCCTTTGCCGCTGGTAATATTCAACTACCTTTCTTACACTAATGAATCTATACCTAGTCACTGTTAAATAATACTTTATATGGTGTCTTAGACGTGCTACCATAATAATTTGTACCTTGAGAAAGCTGAAGTAGTGAGAGACAAAACCCGCACTCGAGGTCTCAGATTGCACTTGTTTACGGAAGGTAGCTCTGTAACAAGAGTTCTTCTAGAACCAAAGAAGCTCTGTCTCACCAAAGAGGTATGTTTCATAATTCAATAATATTCTATGGGTTTCGATACAACTATGCATATAGACAACACACACATAAAACGTATAGGGAATCAACAAATTTGGCAACAATTACATTAAATATCAAGTAATGGTGTACTCAATTTAAAAAAAATGATTAATATTTGCGAAGATGGCTCCGAAATGAATACTTTGAATATGCAGTGTGTACATTTGAAAAACATTCATCTTGCTCGATTACTCGCTAAATATGAAGACGATTCGAAAACCATTATATTCTTACGTTGTTCATCGAATTCCGCTTAAATTTTGTCAACTTCATTTATCTTTATCTTTAGTACTAAAACACTTTGAAGAGAATAAATTCTTATAATACAAAAAATGTTGTAGGTATGGTTCGGAGATGCGTGTGAGGACGTTCTGAGCGCTCTTGGAGCGCCGTCGCGTGTATTTTTCAAGGCCGAGGACAAAATGAGAATTCACAGTCCTCACGCTCACAAACGTGATAAGACAAAACGTTCTGATTTCTTCTACAACTATTTCACTTTAGGCCTGGTGAGATAGAGATTAATTAACCCAAAATATTTAATCGACTCTAAATTTGAATGAGATTGAATGACATACAAAAATTGTTTTTTAGGACGTTCTGTTCGATGCGAAGACCCAGTGCGTCAAAAAATTCGTTCTTCATACCAACTATCCGGGACATTATAATTTTAATATGTATCACCGTTGTGAATTCACGCTTACCTTACCGCCCGAAACTAGCTCGGTCGATACAGGAAAGCTTATCGATGTTAGCCCATCTCTAATTACGGTGAGCGAATATAAAATATATATAAAAATATTTTCAATAAATAAATCAATTCGTTATTGGCATTGAAAAAAATTTTAGATCACTGCCTACACCAAATGGGATAAAGTGAGCGAGCAGTTAAAAGCAAGCGCGCGCCCCGTCGTGCTAAATCGCGCCTCGTCTACGAATACGACGAATCCATTCGGCTGTACCTTCTGCTACGGTATACGCGACGCCATTGTTGAGGTAATGGCCAATCAGCATATCGCGAGTGTGACACTGTACACGTCGGCGTGACCTCGGTAAGCGGACTTCGCTTTGCAATCTTTTGAACGTACACCTCTCTGCTGAATGCGCCCCAAAAGGAAAAGTGCTGCGAGCAGGAAACGACGAAGAGAGGAATTTTGAAAAAAAAGGAGAAAAAAAATGAAAAAAAAGAAGAAAAAATGGAGGATAATAATCGTCCCTCGGGGAAGAGGAAAAGAGGCATTAATCGCGTGTAGAGTTACGGTGAAAGGTAATCTCTACGTTCGGCGTGCGACGCTCCGGCTGTCACGAGATAAACGAACGTGTTTACGCTTAATGAGAAGTTCGACAAGGATTCTGAGAACGGCCAATCGGAAAGTTCGTTGTCCAACGATGGTCCGATCGATCTTTTAGGACATTTACATCAGTGCCCCAATTAAGAAACTGCGACGAAAAAAAAAATCTATAAAATCTAGGAATAATTCAACAAAAAAAAACGAATAAAAAAAATTGTAGCTAGTAATGGACCATGATAACACTTAGGCTACGATTATAATTGTTAAGTATAAAAATTTCACTGCGTAATCCACGGTTGGTAATCCGTTATTACTTTATTTTCCTTTCGCAAGCGCTCCGATTTTATTTGAATTTGTGAATATTCGTATAAATCGACTGTACAATCCCTAACGAATCTGATGAAAAAAACCAGGCTAGAGACAATTTTTTATTGCCTGGACAATACGGAGTCGTTCAAAATTTTAGACGAAATATTACTTTATCTTGCTTTCCCGAAACTCGTATGTACATATCTGGATAATACAGTGAAAGATAAAAGGAATGCAAGATAATCCTACTGTACATAATGAAATATGGATACTCGCGCCACCGTTTACCAGAGAGCAACCTTTTTTGTTTTTCCTCGATCGATTCGGTGATCATTGCGTGATATTCAATCGTACGAACAATACAAAAATTATAATTTTCCATGCCAGAGATACGTCGAATTTTCCTTACTCTCAAAATGCATATTGTTTTTCTCCAAGAGAAATTTACGTTTGAATTACTATTTTTGCCACCAGGCAACAATTCTTTCGTGCCAAAAATTTTCTTGACCGAATTTTGGATTTCACTCCTGACGAAAGAGGGACAATTTGGTATACATATAGTTAAATTTTCCTATTTTTATCTGTGGCCTGCAAAAATGGCCCTTTATCCACTGCCTACTCCGCGCGTGGTCGCAAATAGTCTCCAAGTTGGAAATTGCTTTTTTCGAGAATATCCAAAAATATGAAACAATATTGAAGCATAACAAAAAGTAAATAGAGAAGGGAGCACAATGGTGTCGCTCTTTCTAAACTAGAATGGCCTGGTCCGATGAAAATTTGCATATCAGAGTTTGAACAGAAAAGAATTTGGACGTCGAAAATTTTTCAATATGGAGACAAAATACGACGAAAAATTCTAAAGAAATTAATCCATGAAGAGTAAGCGTGCGGAGAATAAGATAAAAAAGTATTTATTATTTTTGAATAAGGAGAATGGCAAAACTCTGGCTGAGAAAAAAAAATTATTGAGCGATGCGTGCAAAAAAATTAATGAAGTGCACGAACCTAGTATTATTAAGAGAGAAATTGAACAAAATTTGGAAAAAGAAAACGATTTCTTTCGTTTCGGTTGCTCTTCAATGTTTTTATCATTTTCTCAGATACAAATGGCATTGCGAGAGAACATTTTTTTCCGAAGCCTCTCCAAGCTCAGTGAAAGAGACTTGATCCTTTCCTAATATATGACTCTTCAAGAGTTAAAGTAAAAGTGAAGCATTATAGCATATGTAAAAAGAAAAGAAAGTGAGAAAAGTTAGACAAGTGAGAACAACAAAATAAAATTGATTTTAGAACGATAGATAGTAGCTTTCGAAAGGAAATCTGAATCGAGTGTTCTTGCATGAGCAAGATGTGTCTGTTTACATATAGATAATTGTACGCATACTTTTTCTATGAATCGACGAAAAATTGACCATCGGAGAGAGGAGAAGGTTATGAAATTGTGCGAAGACAGATAAAAACAGTGAATCTTTGACATAACAAAGAGTTTGAAATATATCCAAAGGGTGTAAAAAAATTTAAAAAAGGTATAGTTTGCGTTCAGCGAAGCAAATAATACTTCCATAGGGTGCATATTTGTACAAGAATTAAATGAAAGATTTTTCTCTTTGAAACCCATTGACGGGGTCTTGATTTTTCTCCGTTCTTGTATTTTTCTTTATTTTCGGTTTCACTTTCAATAACATTATCAAAAATCATTCACTGACTTGTAAATATATCATGATCACGATGCTGCGAAGGAAAGAACATAAAGGTTTTAAAAATACTATGAGACTATTTGCAATAATTGAGGTCACGCTGTGAAATTTCTTACGGTATGTTTCGCGAGATAAAAAGTAATGAAAAAAAAAAAAAAAAAAATCAACCGCACAAATATTGAAATCGATCATCCAAACTCGACGAGGATAGCGAGAATATTATTTCTTATATTTTTTTCCCTCTGCGTCGAGCAAGAAAATGTGATTACATATTTCATTCGCGTTACTGAATCGAGTTAGGATAAGTCGATCATTATAACGTTATATAAATGTATCGAGTAAACGATAGCTATCAAGCTTAAGATACACTTACTATAAATGTGGAAAATTGATTTTTATCGATAGAGTGAGAGAAGGAAATTTGGAAAAAATGGCAATGAAGAGAAAAAGTATCATCGTGAACGTTGGAGATAATTTTTTTTGACAATTTTGCAATATAGAGAAAAGAAAGCGGATTTTAAAAGCGTTAAAATGAGCGGCAAAGCTTCTTTCGAGACTAATTATCTCCTTTCGAGCGTATTTTTGTTCGAGTCCTTTTGCATAAGAAAATGAAAGAAAATTGTTGGAAGGGTAGAGATGAGTTTCTGACGTCTCACCAGTGTGCGATTTCGAGTTAAAATAACGATTAGTTCGTATCGTCTGACCTCATTAAACTTCGTATTGCATACTCCTTTTGTATGTTTACCTGATAAATAAAAGATCTCAAAAGTCATACGTAAAAAAAGGAAAAGGAAATAATATTCTTATTTTTGACGAAATAAATGTTTTGATCGTCATTTCGAACCTTTATTTATTATTCAACAATAGTTATTATAATAATAAAAAAATGAAAAATGTATATGTGTAATATTCAGCTCGACCATTCGAGAGTTCGCAATGGCACTCTCGCTAGAAATGTTCGCATTATAAAGTATTTAAATGCAACTAATTACGTATTTCGAATGAGTCGATAGCTATTCCAGGATAAAAAGAGCGGATGGTAGAAGTGAAAGAGCGTTGTTCGTTCTTGGAGAATAAGAGGAAGATCTGAATGAAAACGTGCGAGGTCGTGCATCCCCTCGTTTCAATGACAATGGTATAAACCCGCTCGGGGCAAAAGTTTACGTTTTCCGTAGTTGGCGAACTCCCTCGAGTACTCGTACCGAAACTCTGCACATAAATTCTCAAGGGGTCCTCCAGAGAAGTCGAGAAATACGTTTTTACATAGTCACGAGTTTCGAGCGAAAAGTCAGAGCTTTCGCCTCTCTCTCCCCTGCTTGCCCTTTCTTTCTTCTTTTTCTTCCTCCTCCTCCTCCTACTTCGTTTCCTCAAAATATATCGGCCAGCTGAGAATTTCTTACGAATTTAATCGATGATGGAGAGAGCGAATTTATCCATTTCGAATCTATTACCTCTATACTTGAAAACTACATTTTTTTCAACTTATTATAGTTATTCAATTCGGCGATCGTTAATTTTCTGGGATCCTTGTGTTCCTATTCATAAAATAATTGAACATTTTTAATCATTATTCCTGTTGGACAGGCGAAAAGTTTGACCCAAATTTTCCGTGTTGGACGATCGATCGGAATGTCGCACGTGCGTTCGATAGGAAGACCTGTGCCATAAAAATATTATTGAAACGATACGTAGCATCTCCATCGCTCTATCGCTTTCCCTGACACGTCGCGTTTATTTTTTCACGAGAGAGAAAAGAGGAAAAAAATCATTTTCAGAGTCGAGGTAACGATGAATGTAACGGTCCGGTGCCGTATCTCATTCCCTCAACATCATCCCGATCGAGCAATCAATCGCTTCAGGTCTACCGAGTTTTCTCGGCTCCCGAGTATCGAAAACAAAAAACTAAAAAACTCTACACGTATGTACATATATTCGAAAAAAAGCTTTTCCTACTCGAACCACTTGATTCACGGGTCAACTATTTCCCTTGTAAAACGAGCTCCGGGTGGCGATCATTTGTCACACGTAAGCGTAAAAAAACGGACGGGCGCTAAATTGCGAAGCTTCTGACAAAAATTCACTCGCCGTTGTTCGAGAGTTCAATCGACACACGCGTCCCCGCGTTTTTTGTGTGATTCTTTAAAAAATACAATTTTATCTTCTCCTGCTCATAATCGCGAAAAAATTCGCATCGCGAATCTCTGTCCAATTAAATATAATTTCAATCGATCGCTATATGAAACGAAAAAAAAATTAGTTTGCTTTTATTAAAAAATATCAAACACACATGCATATATACACAGAAATTTTTTCAAAAGCGTGAATATAGTTTTTATAATAAAAAAATTTAATAGATAATCCAGCAGACGTGCGTTTATACTTCTGGTTCTCACATTATACAGGCACGCGTTTTTCCTAAATTATACTAGCCGACGAGTTATCGACACGCGACCCAAGTTTGACGAGAAATTTAGCTAGCTCATTTCGGCAGTCATAGGCATAAAAAACTTAAAAATGAATAATAAAGTATTCCGATATACACGTGTATTTGGATGAGGACGCGCACTCGCGAATTGGGCAGGGGAGGGATTAATAAGGGCTCGAAACGAAGAGGGGGATCCGTACTGATTAAGCGTATACTACAGTGTGATGCACGTGCACGAGAGGGTTAAAAGTATACGTTCAAAAGTGTAAGGGTGGAAGAAAAGCTCAGAGGAGAGATCGGGGGGTATGGATGAGGAGGGCGCGTGTGCGCCGAAGCCTCGGTTGTTCCCACTTTTCGCTGGAGCAACGAGCGGCACGTACCATTCGTTAACAGGACACCGCGTCGCGCGTACCCTCAAAATCTCTTCAAACTATTCTAACAAATCTCAAACCAGCCAGTAAATAATGAAAATTTAATATTCAAATAAAATATTATTCATAATCGTTATCGGTTCGAGTCTCTTTCTTCATTGAATATTTTCGTTGGAAAACGTTTTGAGAAAAAAAAAAAACACGTGGCGGTGTGCTCTAAAATGTTGGCGACCACCCCCTGATGGAGTGAAACTGCGGAGAGACTGATGGAACAAGCGAGGGAGGGAGGGAGAGACAGATAGAGAGTAAGAAGGAGAGGAAGAGACAGGGAAGGAAAATGGAGGGTTGAAATCTGGTTCGGTGTGCCAAGGTGCAGCGAACCACGTGGGCGAGAAATCGATAGTGCAGTGTTGTCGCACGGAGGTCAGTCAACCCGTGGCTTCGCGGGGTCAACTCCTCATGCGCTTACCCATTTTCGGTAAGTCAACCTGCTTTTCAATCTCTTGCTTTTTCAACAATCCTTAATCCAATATAGCCAGTACATTTTATATCCCGATAAAAACACTCTTCTTCTTATCTCTCTATCATATTTGAAAAAATAATCTCTAATCAAAAATATTCGCAGATTTTTGAAAATTACATGTAAGCCTCGGTCGAGAAAAAAAAGTAAATTTATTGACCGAGAGTGTTCACCTTGACAATGTTCAGTTTTCGCAATGGAAAAATGGCAGTGCAATCGAGGTGTTGCAATAGCTGATGGTTTAAAAATAATTTATAAAAAAAGGCTCCCGGGATAGTTAATTTCTTCCGCTGTCGAGTATCCATAAATATTAATAGGGAGCTTGAATTATTAATTTTTCGCTTTTGCATTGATGTTTTGAACAACACGTTCAGTGGTTATTACTTTGCTGACGTACGCCAAAAATAACGTAATCGATTTTCTAACAATGTTTTGTACTTTAAGTCAATTTATGACAATGGTATACAACGACAAAAGAAGCAGCTCCGAATAATTTGTTGTGGTAATAAAATAATTCGATGCCTCGTGTCTTCGCTCGTTCAGCACTGTGCTCCCTTCTTTCAACTTCCGTATTCATTCTGAGATTTAGTTCGAAGAAAATAAGGTAAACGGGATGCAGCGAGTAGAACCGAGGATACGGAAAATCAGGGCGAGATCTCTCCGTTTCTCAACCCCCACCACAACGTGTCGCTTGAAAACAGAGAAATTGGAGCAGAAAGAGTACAGACAAATCCGGGCTGCCTTATACCATTTGACGAATGAGCCAACAGTTTCTTTTTTATTTCCTATAGGATATAACGTCGTCATCGTTATAATCATCATTATTCATTATATATTGTCGGATATTGCCGATTGCGCGTGTATTCGTAAATCGTAATGATCGTGAGTCAGAGACACGCGTGGTAAGTTATTCGAAGCGTTAGGGAGATGAGTCAAAAGTCGAGTCGCGCTGTCTCGGCGTACACGTGAATTTTTCTTTCCTCTCTGTTTTTATCTTCAGGACATAAAGTAGGCCAAGCATAAAAGGTAATGTCGCGAATAAAGTCATTTCCACCCCTCTCTCTTTCATTTTCCCTTCGCTCATCCTTCTCCTTCTCCCTTTTATCTCATCATATACATATATCTAACATCTGTATGTACATATGTATACATATACGTTTTACACTCTGCACTTTTTATGTTTTTTCTTTCAAGCGCCGCTCTTTTACTGTGCTGCGAAAAACAGAGCAGAACGGAAAGCTTGATTTTTCGTTCTGAACTATTCGAGTGCTTCGAATTAACGATAATCGCGATGAATGCGTAAAACTGTTATTTGGAACTCAATTTGTTCTCCTTTTGAAATTCAATTCACTAATACATATTTGATAGACATTTTTAAACAAATGTTTTGTATTTTACCGTTCGAGAACAATATTAGTCGACCGAGTTGTTCGCAAAGTGTGCGTTCACGCTATTTGCGTATTTATTTTCCTTTTTTATATCCGCTTGCACATTTTGTTGGCGCAGCATAGAGAAATGCTCGCTACTGTTGTATATTCGAATATTGCTTGACCAGGAAATTGCTTTGAAGCGTATAATATCAAAGTGCGGTAAGAGAATAATGGGGTAAAATACAGGGGGGCGAGAGACAGAGAGAGAGGAGCGATATGCCCGCAGCTTCAACGTTTCACAGCCATAATTTCAATATTGCAGCACATAAAGTGCATTAACAAATTTCATTTTTATAACAGCAACGTGTGTATGTAATATGCATCTGACCAGCCCGGCCAAAATCGTAAAAACGTGACAAAGAAACCGGAAACTGACACATATTCCCAACTTTTCGTTCACCGCGTACTGTTTCATAATGCATTTCGTTCGTTATTCTGTTTATTTATACATTACTCAGTCCCCGTCTCGATTTTTTTGTTACGCGTTTGTATAAAACTGATAGGAATCAGCACAAAACGCGAAATTATCGATTAATCATCGGGAATCACGCATAAGAGGGAAAAAAGAACGGTGTTATCCACCGATTTGTGTAATCGCTGCTATGTCACGTCGCATTTTCCAAGTTAATCGTAAAAAGGGTGGGAGATTGCAATGGCTTTCGGGAGAATCGTTATATCGATCGCAATGAGCGAGTTTCCTCCATTTCGTTTTTCATCGTCACGCTTTTGAGCCGCGATGATGATTGAAAGTTTTGTTCTTCCGATTTTCCAAATTGAGAAAAATGCGCGAAATTTTTCAATGTATACCTATTCGTCGTGCATGTGAATAATGCACAAAGGTTCAAAAGGCGAAGGCGCGAAAAAACACTTTCTCATGCAGGAAACAAAGTGACGAGAGTTTCATATTTTTCTCCTTTTCAGCCCTAGTGCATTCATCAAAGGCTGCACAAAGAGAAAATTCGTACATTCTTTTTGTTGCGCATTTTTCGTCTCCCGGTCTTGAATGTTTCCTTCATCGTTTTTCTCGTCTCTTGTTCCATACTTCGTTATTTTTCGCTTTCTTTATCTCGCAGGGACGAATATGTCTCGTGAAAAGTACTCATACGTCGTACTCGTCGTAAATTTCTATATCTCGTTGCGGCCCCTCGAGTGAGAGCGGCGAAACGAGATGATTGCCCGGATGAGTTTATATACTCCTCTCCCTTTTGCTGCTTCCTCCGCATGAGCTATTAGATCGTTTTCGTAACACGCGTGCACTGTTTTATCCTTGTTTATTCTGGGTTTCTTCTACCCTTGGCTGAGGACCAAGAGCTCGTTTGCGCCAACTCGAAGAATTTTACTGCTTGCTGGACGAGCGCGAGGATCGAGCGAGGAGGCAACTTTCGACAAAAAGGTGTCTTTTATATTGTTTCACCATCCCCTGTGGAGTATTTTTCCTTTTTCGGCAACGATCTACCGGGGATCGTTCCTTTCAATGTCTATTCCCAGCAAAGTTGTCCCTGGACACGCATGAACGACGATGCACCGTGTGTAGCTCACCGGTAATCCGACGTCGTCGAGAATCAAGCGGATCGCCATCTCATAGTGTGTAGATGTCCCTATTGCTCAAGGACAGGGGAGATATCTCGAGTCTCGGTTTGGTCCAGTTGAGCGTTAAGATGGCGAATAAGCGCTATAGTTTTCGCGAGGCGAGCCATATGCATTTACCCCGTATCTTCAAGAATGGGCGCCAAATTGGCGATAAATGCATCGGCGTTTCATACCCTTTGCCGAAAGTCATCATGAAACTCTCGACGGCACGTGACCAATCCTGTGTACCACTCCGGCTCTCTCTCTCTCTTGCGAAATAATAAAGTTTTATGATCTCTAGCCTCTCGGAAACACTGATGCCAAGGAAACGAGAAAGAAAAAACCCCCGTATGATTATCTTCTGACATAACTTTCAGCTGAATAACACTAAGATGATCTTCCCGAGTATCGAGTTTGCTCTCGGCATGTGAGGATAACAACGCGCACTTTTCGCTGGACGAGCTCTCGAAGAATAACAAATGCGATAAAACGAGTCCTCAGGGAATCGGGCCATTCCTCGCAACTTACTGTCTCCCTTCCGTTTACTCTGTATATGTCGCTGATCTTGGAAAGGTTTATCTCTGCGGAATATTGTCCGGATTCAAAATGGAGTTATGTTTTCTCTCCTCGGAGAGCATCTTCAACGAACGCGTGTCCTTTATTTTGTCCACCTCAACCAGAAGGATGCGCCTCGAGCCAGATCGAGCTATCCCAAAGGGAATTACGACACACGTTTTCAACACCGCTTCGTACTCAAAACTCATTCTATATCTATATTCTGTTGATATATAATATATTCGACAATTCTTAGCGCGGTGTGAGATCATTTGTTTTGAATGAACTATCCAGGAGTAGGCGAAACCCACTCCCATCGGGAAATTTCTCTATACTTCACCTTCACCCTCTGGGATATACGTATGCTAATTCAATGGATATTTACAAATGCGGTCATACTTCGTCAAACTCTCCTCTCTTCATTATTAACGCATGAGAATTACCATTTCTCATGCACTCTATTATACCACTTTCTAGTATGTATTGAGCAAATTGGAAAATCTCAAGAATAGAAAAAAAGATTAAAATGCATGATCGGGTTTTATGTCTAGATTAAAGCAACAATTCGGGACGATTTTTTTTTTTGAAACTTTGTAATTATATTCAACGAGAGGAATAACAGAGAAGAATCAGAGGATGCGACAGTCCATCCTGTCGCTAGATGTACCGACAGAATGAATGTGGGTTGCGCGGACTGCAGGATCCGGAAAATGATTGTCCTCGTGGTTTCTATTTGATAGGAGAAATCGTGACAGCGGAGGAGAGGGATGGTATTTATCTTTCGGGGTTAGGACTAGCGAACGATGTAAAACGAGCGCCAAGAGAAGAAACGATTTACATTTTGTTTCATTCGTTTGTGGAAGGGGGGCAGACAGAGAAATAGAGAGAATCGATTGCTTCTTCTATGTTTTTCATTGCTACACACGTTTGCGTACCTTGTTAACCTAAAGTATCGATTGATCGAAAAATTATTGAATCTCGTGAGCCTGACGTTGTTCCCCGTATCCTGAAAATAAACCAAAAAATGTACTGCTATTCACTCGTGCATTCTGTGATACAGTCGTTTTTAATAGGCAATGAAAACAAAAAACGAATAAGTAAATTACGAAAGAGATGACAGAATGTAGCATTCGTTACATATCTTTGGTAGCTGCAGGCGTAAACGTATCGAAGTTATAAAATGAACTAAAGTTGATGTGAAGTGTAAAAACGAAAATATTATATGGCTTACAATTAGTATAGAAATGTTGAACGCTATTTTAAACATGAGACAATAAACTTGAATTTTGAAATAAAAACGATTGGAGTAAATTCCTACGATAGTGAAATTCGAGTTTCCGTTTGTTTCAAATTCTACAAATGACTCGAAAAGGAATGATGGAAGTCGCTAAGATTAATGGTTGAACGAGGGAGAAACTTCATTAGCGAACTAACGATAAAACTAGCAGCAGAATGAGTAAATGAATTGTTAAAAAATCGTATTTTTACAAATGGATGTATATGAATAATCGAATACCATTTGAAGATTGAAAAAGAATCGAGCGTGCTAATTGCGAGTAAAACGTTGCGCGAGAATCGTATAAAAAAGTCGGTAAAAGAGGTTACTATGGGCTTCATTTATCCTCATTCCATACAAACTTTATACAACTGCGAGATGAAAGAGCAGGATCGCTAAGAATTAAAAAAGAAAATGGGAAAAACGGGTAAGAAAAAAAAGAGAAGAAAGTTGGAAAGGAATTTTCTTGCCAAGAGTATGCGAGTAGACAAAGAAACGCGAGAGATGAGAAAAAGAAATCGCGTCTCGCTCGATAAAAGCAAGACTCTCTCTCCCACTCTTTCATATTATCGTTTTCCTCCTCGTCTCTTTCCCTGGCCAAATTTCTTTTGCAAACACGAAATCCGAGATGCACACCGAGCGATTGGGTTTCTTCACGAGAAATATACGATTTCCCATTTTTTGTTCTCTTCCAAATGAAAAATAGTGTTGAAATGAATTTCAATTTTCTATAACGCGGAAACAGAAAAACTTTGGCAAACCAGGGTGAAAAAAATGCAAGGACGAGACAGCGATTTTGTGCTTTTATCGCAACAAGAAAATTATAGAGTAAGTACGTTCCTCGCAATATTTTTTCAACTCACTTTGAAGATTCACGGTGCATTCTGAAATTTAAATTTCTTTTTTATTATAAAAGATCTTTCTTCTCAAGCTTATTCTTTCGTTCTTTATTTTATACTTTTTCAACGCATCCCTGGTGTCACGAGGAGAAAAAAGTTCGTCGTCGAGAGCCAAAACTTTAGTGAATTTCAAACACAAATCAATGTCTTTATGGAAATACACGCTCTGCTTGGTCATATAATTTATTCAGATAAAATGACCAGGGTATAGGTCCGGGTTTTCAATGTTTGACTAATATTCTAAAGCGCAATAAATATTTTAGGTAAAATATATATTAGCCAACAGTTGGGTACATTCATTGTGATGAATAAAGCGGTCGTTCCTCGAGCGGTAGAAAGCAATCGTAGCATGCCTGATTCGTTTAGCAAACGTAGAAGCAGAAAAATAAAAGCATGGAACAGAGGAGAGTCCTCACGAACCAAATGAAATTAATCACGCTCGAAGGAAACTTTCAATTAATACCTCTTTTGGCAAAGTTATTTCAAGGTCGTAAAATATAACCAAGAAACAGCGAGCTTTTCAACCATATTTTTCGTTGAAAAATTCTATTAACACTGATCTGACAGTCGAGAGAAAACAAGAGAACGATTTACAAAATGTTTACACAAATTGACCTTGTAAATAATATTTTCACGGGACATTGTTCACTGTTAATGAATGAATATCTATTCGCCCTTTGGGAGCACGAAAAACCTTTTATTTATCAAGCATCAAGTAACTTTTATTCCCGTTGGGGAATATTTACGCTTAACATATTCCTGGGTAAAAGCGTATTACATGGAGTGTTCACTAAGATGCATGATGGGTGCAGTAACCGATCGATGTTTAAAAAGTGAGAGAGGAAAAAACGAAAGAAAGAAAGATTATTCTTTATAGAGAGAAAGAGAGAGAGAGAGAGAAAGAAAGAAAGAAAGAAGGTAATAAAGAGAAGAATGTGAACTCGAGGGTCGATGAAGCCATCCAACTAGAAGGTATAAAATAGGCGAGAATTACCAACACTCAGAGAGCTCGATAAGGATCCCGTTTCATCAATTCACCCCTTCTGTTTATATACAAAAGCTCATCGCGCATCTTTTACCTTTTTTTTACTTCTTTTTTTCCTCTCGTCGCAGAGTTCCCCCACTCGCTTACTCAACGTATCATCTTTTTTTGTTTCAATTATTTATCGGAAAAAGCTCGGGGTTCAAAGTAAAAAAATAAGCTGAGTCAAAGGGAAAGAGGGCGTGTGAGCACGTGTGAGCTTGGAAAAGACGAATTTGCGTTTCTCCCGCGCGAGTTTTGTACTTTCACCGGAGCGTGCAAGCTTTCGAAATTCGAGCTCGACAGCGCGGAAATTCCGATCGAAAATTCGAGGAAAAACAGAGAGCCAATTGTAGGCAAACTTTATATTCGAGGTTCGAGCAACGTATTACATTCAGGTAATAACACGCCTCCTTTTTCCTCCTCTCTCTCTCTCTCTCTCTCTCGCTCCTTATTCCTTCATCTCGTTTTCTCTGAGAGGACTTTTCTTACCATATTGCGCTATAGAAACGGAAGCAAAGATTACAATGCGTTCTGCCCAGTAGTACTTAGAAAGAAAATGCGTACAGCACAAAAGCGACATATCAAATCGGTTATTCAAACGAGAGTCAAAGACTATTCGCTTGGGAAGTTTGCTCGACTGTTTCTTTCGATGCTTCCGCTAAAAAGCTCTGCATCGCGATGCAGCTCGTTGGCGTCGAAATTGTTAAAGCTTTCCATGCTGGCGAAATACGTATACGCGTCAGCGTTTCTATCATTTTCTCGCAAGGATGAGGAAACCATATAGTCGGGAATCTCGAAATTTTAAATATGTATATTGGAAAATAAAAAGATTCCCTCTCAGCATTCGGCTCCTCGTTAATCAAACTCTTTTGCGCATTGTTTCAAAGTCGCTCCATATAATTCCACAAAGCTTTTTTTTCCTCGATAAATCATCTCCGGTTTCTTTCTATCTTTGTCCCTCATAATTTCTTAATAATCGCAAGAGGGTTCGGGCCGGAAAAAAAGTGAATGAGAAGGAAATCCTGAGACCGGTAACGAGTGAACGATTACGAGTGACGAAAAAAATTGGATTTTCGAGAGAAAATGGGAGGTATATATACATATACATATATGAGTATACAGCTCGTGAATGCATTTACGGGATTCACATCAGGAAAAATGTATTTTTTCGTCCTTACAAATAGCGCGGGGCCCATTTGGCAGCTTTCCAGCTTTGACAATTGCTTCCCCGAAGGATATAATTAATCTTACGAAGAAATACGTATTTCTGAGAATTTCAGAATACTCTCATTCAAAAGCTGAGCAATAGCACATTCGGGACTCTTCGAATTCTGGACATTATATAATTCTCCTGCTTCACGAAAACTTTTCTACTCGAGAAAAAAGCAGCAAGAAAAAGCTTTTCCATCGACCATGCGCTTCATCCTTTATTTCATCGTTATTCCATCAGAAAGGAAGAAGAAATTGTTTTTATAAGTGAGGAAAATCGAGGATCATGGTGTCGAGAAAAAAGGAGTGAAAAGTAGAGAAGAGAGTTTGGATGATAATGTTAATCTTGCTCTCTTTTCGATGAGGAGCATCTGTATTTTTGCACCGTTTGCGGCGAGCAAACCTTTCAGAATCCTCCTCATGCACCCCTCGATCTCTTTCGCCAGCTCGTCCCTTCTCTCGATCGGGCGCAATCCCTCTTTCTCCCATCTCGCTTTTTCCCTCTCTCTCTCTTTTTCCGTCTTTCTTTCACCCATCACCCGATACGAAAGAAACATCAGCACAGCGGAGACGCTTTTTAGCGCTTGCGCGTCCTTGCGAATCGCTTTCGCCTTCCTCAGCACACAGTTATTCGTGGATCGCGTTACGTGCGGGACGCGCGCTCATTCACGCTCTACGCTCGCTTTCGTCCAAGGGAAATTCTCACCCGCGAGAGTCGTGATTTATTTTAATATAGACAAAACAAAATAAAAAAGGATAACAGAGGATCATCAGTCGAACGACACGAGATAAATATTTGATGGTCTTTTGGTGTTTATTCTACTGCGCTGGAAATTATAAGCGGTATGTGTCGGCTCCATGCAATAACAATAAAAAAAGTTTGAGTTTGATTTTTTTCAAGATTATCATTCAGACAGAAAGACATTCGAATAACACATTTAGTGTGAAACATTTGTTTGTACCCGTTTTTTACAGCTATTATTTTTCACCCTTGTTTTTCAATTATGACTCTTGGCTCGCGATAAGATATATCGCGCGCCGGTGCTACGGAACGCGTTTCGTTCTCGAGAGCGTTTCGGAACGCGCGCACACGAAAGCCCATTTTGCACGTATGCTTTGTCAAAGAGGAAGAAAAATAAGTAAACTGCGAAAGAGAAAGAGAGAGAGAGAGAGAGAGAGAGAGAGAGTGAGAGGGGGAGAGGAGGAATTTTAAATGTTTATTGTAAATATGCCTTGGATCGGAATTTGATTTTGGATTGATGGTTAAATTGATGATTATCAAAATTTTGGATTGATATAGATCGCAAAATGTAGGAGCTTTGGAGAAATTTACTCTCGGGGTCTTGAAATCGTATTTATCCTTTTTCTGCTATCATCGGATCCACGATCTTTGAACTCTACCAATATTTTCTCATATTTTTTGATTCCTTATATCTGTAATGTACACACGAAAGGTCTTTTTCTTCACCGGTCTCTCAAAGTCTCGTCTAAATGGGTCAACCGCTCCGAGGGAGGTGAGGTTATCGTCCTGCAAGGAGGTGCGAGTCTCTCTCGCTCTCTGTAACTCGACACAGCGAATGTTCGACTGAAGCGCGAAATTCAGACCATTTCACTCCCCGATCACCTCTCGTCTTTGTTCCAACGTTAGTTAGATTCAATTTTTCGGCTTATCGATCGGGGAGAAAAGCTGGCGCTCCTTTTGCAAAAAATTGTCGCTCTCCGGACTGGTAACCTAGATTTTTCGTGGATTTGTTTCGCGCGTGGTGCAGTAGGAATGAGAAAGAAATAAAGCTCGCGGAAAAAGCAAAACATTCTCTCTCACAAAAGGCGAGACCGTGATAATATCCGGAAAATGTTTTCAGAACGGATTACCGTGGCGATCGCGTGATTTCCTTCTATTTCTCATTATTTATCCGCGGTAGAAGGCGCGTGCACGTGTGTGCACGGCTCATCGTGCGAGCGATCGAATCCGTGAATCTTTCCGCGCGTTTATCGAACTCTCGCCAAAAATTTTATTATATTGTTTTCTATGCGGACTTGTTACCTCGACACGCACATCAAAAGCTTTCATCGCATAGATTCACTCGCCATTTTCACCAGATAAAGCAATATTTTTCTTTCTCCTCATCACTCAAGGTATATGTGTATCCGATTCGAAGATGATCGCTAAAGAAATAATGCGATGAAGAAAAATAGGTCAAAAATTAAAGTTCCGATTGTCTTGAACTTTCAAACTTTTTCTCCGTCTTACCGAAGCGTTTGCTCATTCGAGCATTTTTTCCTCCCACACTTGGGCCGATAAACTCTCGCTTCCCTCGAGTCTTATAGGTGTCTATATATCGTTACGAAAAGGTATAAATTGACTAAAATTTTTTCGATCTTATTTTGATATCAAACTTTCCAGAGGGAACATCGTACATATATACATCTCTATAACTTTTTTCCTCGTGTTTTCTCTCTCTCTTTCTCTCTCTCAGTGTATTCTCATTCGTGTTTTCTTCTTCTTTACGAGAGCGATCAAGAGAAAAATGCTTGTTCTTCGCGCCCCTTAGCCCTCGGGGAAAAAAGTCCTGTCCACTTGCTGTTACGAAGGAACAAATATATAGACATTCCAACAGGGGTGACTCCCCTGAGTATTGGAGACTCTCTCTATTTGACGAGAAAATGAACGAATTTCGCTATGCACTAAATTTCTACGTCTCTATATTGACCATCAGCGAAAGAAAAGACACAACAGCCAAAAGTTCTGTCAGTCGAAAAGTCATATATCCGCTTTAAGCGCATTGCGATCGTCGGGATGAGTATAAAAAACGACATCAGAGGAGCGTGCGTGTCAACCCTCATCGGACATCCTTCAAAAAATTATTGAACGTGCTCGAAAAGAAGTGTTCACGTATACTATTTTTTTATGAAAAAATGAAAAGTTGTGAAAAATTGACACACGATGGGAGGGTTGAAAAAGTTCTTCCACCGATACGGGAGAGATTTTAAAGAGAAAAGTGAGAAGGGAGTTGTAAGAGACTTGAGGAAGATTCGAATGGTTGGGAATTGGCACAGTCATTCTTCAGTAAAATTTATGTCGCCGCCGGGAAAAAAAGATACTGCGCGTCCTGATGTATTCACCGACTCTTGCCTTCTCTTTCTCTCGTCCCTTCGCCCTTTTTTTTTATTTATTTTCTAGGACGACGACGGACAAGCCTAGAGGAAAGTTACAAGACTTACATATTTTTAAGCATCGCCGGTCTGTCATGCAGCGTTTGTGTGTACAGCTATTCTGAAGAACGATGCATGGGAATTCAAAAGAGAGACGATAGAGAATGACGGAAAAGAAAAATTAAAAAAAAATAAACTACTTATTAGAAGCGTGTCGAGTTATAAAAATTGATCGATTCTTCCTAAAATTGAGACAGTCTCTCGATACATTTATTTAATATCTATACTATTTGTGCTCTATTTATATATTCCATTTTTTACATGAAATAATAAATGGAATAGCTCAGCTATCAAGAGTACGGATTATATCCTAGACAACGTTTCTATATTTTATTATTTATTTCTCGCCCGAGACTTTCGGGGACATTGAGCCTGTCAAATGACACGCGGTAATCCATGGGGATGATCGCCCCGTCGTTTGTCCCTGCAAAAAGAAAAAGAATAAGCTCCGAATCTCTCAAATGAAAAATCGCTATTTATTTTCACGCAACTTTTTTTTTCTCAGCACTTTTTTTAATGCTCCTTTCGTGACTAATTGATCGTTTGAAACGTTTTACGGACGTGTTAACAAAATAGCCGTTCGCCAATAATGTAATCTCGATGGAAAGCTTTCGTGTATCATGCAAACTACGTTTTGTAACACGCGCCCACTTCGTGTAGGCTTTCTACAATTGCTAACACACTTCGTCCCATTGCCGTGGATCACGTTTTAGCTCAAATTGGTCCGCTCGCGAAAATTAGTGTGACGGCAGAACACGCGAAACTCCATTCCTTATTCTTTACTCCTTGCATGGCTTAAAACACTATCTATGTACATACATACTTATATACTTTCTTCAGATCATTCACATTTTCCGACAATACAGACAATTCACAATTTATAATCTTTTATTTTTTAACAAAATGTTATTTCAAGCCTCACGTCGCACAATGAAATATTTTTTACCGCTCCAACCACAGCGAATGAAAAATTGAAAGAGAAAGACAGAGGAAGAGCAGGGAAAAAGCTTGTAAAAACGATTATGAGAGAAGAAAATAAAAAATTAATCTCAAAAGTAATTTCATTCTCGAGTGGAAATGGGAGAAAGTAATTAATTAAATCCAATATTCCTTTACCTCGGCGCATGAAATTCATTTCGTCAAATGAGATTTATTATTCTGTAATGGAGGACCAGAAACATAAAAGTTGTATCCTTTTTCTACCTTTCGTGATTTCCACCGTCCCATAAGCAATATAATACGTGCAGAACAAAATCATTCACCGAGTTCCCCCTCTCTTTTCTTTCATTTCTCTTTGTGTCACCGGAACAATTGATCGTGTTTCTCCGCTTCGCGTATCTGTCACGTTTTTATTGTAATCATTACAGCTATATCAATATCATAGCTCTCTCGGCGTGTTCTTGATTGCGAATGTTTGTATGTGATGAAACGTTTCGTATAGAAAAGTTAGACGATAAATAGAGATTCTCTGTTGTGCTAATTTTTAAATACTCTCACAGAGCATTTTTAAGGTTATTTAGATAAAATCTAAATATAGTTATAGTTCAAACGCAATATTACATCAATTCGGCAAAAAGATTAGAAAAAATAAATAAACTTTTTTGTTCATTTTTATATTTTCTTTGAGTAAACTTTGAAGCTATAGTTATAATGTAAGACAGTGATAGAGGTGATGATAAAATTCATGCCGTGCATGGACAAAACGCGCATGCGATTCAATTATTCTACACATTTCTGATTAACAATTTAGATATGATTTGGAACAATTGATATAAAACGATTGATTTTTCCTCGGTCACTTTTTATTACTACCTCATATCTTCAACTCATCTTAAAGAATTTGCACCTTCCTCTCCCTCTTTATCCTCACTCTTGAACTCTTTTATCGTCCCTCGTGCATCTTCCGGAGTTTTTCTTGGCGTATATTCCGACCTCTCGATCGATCACCCTCATTCTCGCCTGATCGTGCCTTTTTGCCGTCTCGATGTTCCACAATCGACGCGCATTCGAGTAGTTAAGAAGCCTTTAGTATTTTTTTATAGAAGAGTTACGAATCTATTTGGGATGAATTCCATGTGCTCGCATTATTCGTATAAAATCGTTTCCTTGATGACTATTTTCATTCCTTTCACAAAACCTGCGAGTTTTGAAAAATCTTCGAATCGCATACGGCGCACGGAAATATCAGATGAAAATAACTGTTTTTCCCTTTGCGCAAATCTTTTTTTCCTTCGAAAAGTTTCAAGATTTCAAATCGATACCCATCATTCTTATATAGCGTATATTGGAAAATGTCAAGCTGAGGAATAAAAAGTTTGACACACACGTTTTCAGTACGGGATTGATTTTGTGTTTGGTTTTTACAGAATGGTTTCCATTTTGTTTCAGGATCGATGGGAAATCATTCCTGGACTTTGCACTCTAAAATATACGAGGGAGATAGGGGCAGCAATATTCTTTAACAAGTTGAGTCGCTCGCTGGTGACGGGAGTAACGGGAACGAGGTCGTTCCTCTATACGGAGACGCACTTAACCCCGATCGGTGAGCAGGAGGGAACAAAAAGATAGAGAAAGAGGAAAAGGTTTCGTTCGGGTACATGATCAAGTCAATAGAAATTCGTTTCCGCTTTTCGTTGAAAATTTCAATACCGCGATTCTCAGCTCCAAGATGAAGTGAGTTCGGGAAGTTTGAGGAAAGAAATGAAATCGAGGGTGCTAACAAAATAAAGAAAGTTCTCGAGATGGAAGACGGACCGGACGCCGTAAAAGTCAAGTGAAAGAGGAAAAGGAGAATCAAGTCGATCATGGCGATTTACTGATTTATTCGGCAATATTGTGATCGGTGGAGAAAACGGAGCGAATCCTGGATGCGAGAGATGAGCGTTTTGACGGAGTGCCACTCAAATCGGAGCTGTCGGACGAAGCGTGACGCTTCCACGGACCGAGGAGAAGGAGAATTCTCACGGGAATCCCAAAACGGAAGTCGCCAGCGCGATCCTCAAGAACTTTCATTCCCAGCGGGTTTCCACGCGGCTATCGTCGGACTTGAAGAATTGTCGCCTCCTGAGGAGCTGGCTGTGGAGAAGGAAGATAAAAAGAGGAGTGCTTAGGTTGGCAAAAAAAGCGCCTCGTGACGGAGGGGCTTCGCACGGCCCTGGCGCGGCTGCGGCACTGCACCCCACCCGGGGGTTCCCTGCCAAACACCCCCAATCCACCTTCTACCCCGGAGCACAAGGCCCACGTGAGTCTCCTTTATTTCTCTCATAAGCATACATAAATATTTGTAAAACCTTTTTTATCATAAACTACAATATTTTTATCAATTTTATTGCTTAACGCCAATCAGCACGAGCAAATGAAGTCTCATCAAAAACTCGATCCACGTACCATTCTTCCAATTGAAGAGAATGTATCATAATTTTTTTTGCAGTCAATTTTTCAATATTCATATGGTCGTTTTTATTCCGAAAGGGGATCCTTACTTTTTTTCGTTTTCATTTCGTCTATCTTGCTTGCTTTTATGAAGCACGCATGAGCCGTGAAATTATAAAAAATAGAGAGGATAGAAAAAGAGTCGGAGTTTTATAAAAATGAAATCATCAGGAAACAAGGAAAAGAGCAGTACCGGAATTCGGATTCACAACCCTCGTTTCGATCCTCCTTTGGGGATTTCTACGAATGTAATCAAGACTCTCTCGCAAATCGTATCTGTATATCTTTATTTTATACTCCTCGAAACGTAAGACGTACCTTAAAATATTCAGGATACTTACATCAAATTACTCACGCGCATGTTTTTACACTTTTACGCCGAAATTCATATAGATTTTTAAATATTTTCCATTTTTCTTCCCTTTTTATTAACTTCTTCAATTATTGTCTTTCAATAAAAGCATGAGGGAAAGAAAAATAAGTTCGATTAAGATTATTAGATTTGTTAGAGCGGAGGAAAAGTTGTTTCCTCGTATAGGCCGTATATATACGCCTATTCGCTCTTGCTCGTGAGACAAACTTTTGAAAACTACGTACAAGAAGCACGGATTTCTACAGCTTATTCTGTACGAGACATGACACCGGAGATGCGTCGGTTGAGACATCAAAACGAAATTTCTTTTCCTGGCAACTCGTGCAATAAGTCGATAGTTGTGTATGAAGAAGAGAAAAAAACTAAAGAAAGTGAAAAATACGCTCGCTCGGCCTCTTCTCTGAAATTACTTTTCATTCCTCGTATACGTGTGTTCTACAAAACTTTTCGAGACATATTTTGCTCTATGAAAACTTCACCGTTCATCGAATTTTTCATTCGGTACTCTCTCGTGAGTCTTTTCAAAATTACCAGAATTCTGACGCTTTTTACATCTCGTATCACCTCAATTTCACGCACTTCTGCGTTATTATTTAAAACGTTTCGCGTCATGGCTATTTTTTCTATCGATACATTGGCAGAATTTTTCCATCTTTTTTCGTGAAAATTGAAAATAATGATTATTTTTATCTTCAAATGAAGGAGATTGAATTTTTTTTATGGAAGAGAAAATTGTCACATCACGTTTCAACGTATAATCGGATTTTCAGGCTAATCTTCTCGAACGTAGATATTTTAGTGAAAAATCTCGTCAGGAAACTCTTTGTTGGATAATTTCGTACGTGCGAAGGGGATGGGATGGAAGGGCGGTGTACGGTGAGATTTATTATCCGGACGTTTTTACGACTCGTGTGCGAGGGTGTGAAAAACCGTAGGAGAGAAAGGAAAAGCGAGCGAAAGAGACAAATAGCCAGAGAGTAGAGTAACAGAGTGTTCAATTGTGGCAAACGTCCCTAAAATGAGAGAAAACGTCAGCGAAGATAGACACCGTCGAGAAAAAACGGAGTTAAGGACGACTTCATTTTTTCCCGTCAGAAAGTCTCTCGACTTTCGGTGTCCCTGTTATCATAAAGGACAACCATAGAATACGGGATAAACTATTTTTTTAACAAAAATACGACCAAAAATAATTCGAAAGAGGTGAGCTTTGCAATTTTTTTAAGAATCCACGTATTTGTAATAACAGAGTTCTGGTAGAATGTGATCGCGAGATACAGAGAATATTAAAAAAAAACAGTTGCACGGAGTTATCGCTGTCCTCTTGTCTCGGTTTTCATGTGTTTCCTGTCTTGGCAGGATTACTACCGGAGTGAAAATATCCTTAGTTTTTCTTTCGAGAGGGTTATACCGTTGTTTGGCTTTCATATAAAGAGGAAAAATACCTCGTGCCTTGTCTAGATCACGTTTCTCTACACCTGTGGAGAAGTCAATATCAATATAACGTTTTCTGCAACATATTTTCTTGTGTATACTATATTCCCCTCTTCTAAAAATGGACCGAAACGTCGAAAATGCCAATACGCTTGGACATCCATCTTCTTTACAGCTTTTACGAAATAAACTCCCCTTTTTCCCCTTACCCTTTTGAATAATAAAGGGGTTTCTTTTTTTACTGATTGTCAGATTATCACGGATTTCTGGTACGATGTAATTTAGCTCAAACAGTTTATTTTTTGAGAACAACTGATGAGGAGGAGGAATATATAGCTGGAGATTCCCGTCGTTGGGCAAAATGCTTATTTCCGAGAGTCACCCCGTCCGTTGCCCTCGAGATCAAGGCTTCTTTCGAGATAAAGAAAAAAGAAGAAGACTCGAGGGTCTCAACGGAGCGTCGAAAATCGCGAGTGCCTCTGTCCGTCTGAGAACGACTCGAGTCACTTTTTTTGCGTACACACGTATGCATATATGTATATTCGTATATACGTACATGTATACACATATACAACGAAGAAGAAGAAGAAGAAGACACGATAAAAGTCTTCCCGAGATCGTAAACTTTCGGATAACAAAAAGAGTTAAGATGAGTTGAAGAGACCGAGAGAGAGAGAGAGAGAGAGAGAGAGATAGATATAGAGCTGCGAAAAAACCAAAGCGATATACAGCGTCATCGGTATCCCCGTGACCTTATCAAGAAGAACACGAGGTACGCGAAAGAGAGAAAGCAGATATGCGAAAATATTGGAGAGAGGGAAGATTGCACCGAGAAGGAAGAAAGTGCTCTCCCGAGGATTTCCAAAGGATTATCCAACCGCACGAGATTTAAACTATTCTCCGTCCTCCCTTATTCTTTCTCCCTTACGCGCTTGTTCTCGACTTTAATAAAATTTTAATTGTCCCGAGTAAGTACGTATCTCGTCGAGAGAAATAAAAAAAAGAGTAGAAGTAAATAAAGAATAAAAAAGAAAGGGGAAAAACGAGCCAGAACGTTATCCCACGGTCATCCGAGTTATCGCTCTTCACCCATTTTTTTCATGTCAAAGAGGGAGGAATTTAAGAGATGAAAGTGGGGTCAAATAGTTGGATGAAAGAGCTGTCGACTAATCTTGTAAAAGTGAATATATTGCCATAGGTATATTCATACGTGTCACGTACGAAGCGATGAGATGAGCAATCCTGTAAGTTACCCTTTCCACCCTTTATCTCTGGTTCTTCGTCGTCATATTGGCCACGGCAGTTGTTAATTGGTTAGCTGGTAATTAATCTGAAGCTGGCAGGACTGTTATTCGTGCTTCGTATGCTACACACATGAAATCCATCCGTCTCTCTCTCTCTCTCTCTCTCTCGCTCTCTCTCTCTCTCTCTCTCTCGTCTCTCCGCTTTCTCCTTTTCCTCCTCCCCCTTTCGCCCCTCTTGCCTGTTCTCTCTTCAATTTCCGTGCTCGCGCATTGCTACAATATCCTTTGTTCCCAATGGCCATTGTTACTACGTATACGCACACGGCTTATCCATATTTCCGTGTGGAATAAGCGAGCACAATCTCACCGCACGAGCCTTTCTCTCCTCCCGCGTAACTATCCCTTTAGCGATATTACGGATTATCCTAGACGCGAATGTTATTATAACAATATGGAACAACTCAGATGATGACGATAATAACAACTTGAGGAACAATTCGTGTAGTCATACATATCCGCATGTCGCAAGCTTCAGAACTATTCGAGCAACGTTCTACACTTTTGTTTACATTTCTACTCTTTTATCATTTTCCTCCCCTTAGCGCCCCGAGCTCAAACGTCACTCGTATATTCCCCATTTCGCGTTACTACATTCCCTCTTACCTATGTTCTTTCATTCCCTCCTTTAATTCCCCTGCGGAAAAGTCAAATTATTAGAATAGGACGTGCGCTACAACGCTTCCGTTTCTTCCTCAATCCCTATACTCATAACATGAAAATTCAAGAGTAATTCATTTCATTTTTTTCATAATTCTTTAATCGTCAGAAACGATGTGGAAAGTTTAATTTATTTGGCATGCATGGTCGCTTGATGTAGGTCATTCGGACGTGTGTAGAGGGCCTATCAGAGAGAGAGAGAGAGAGTTAGGTTGATGAGAGAGGGTGTGGAGAAAGTAGGTAAGAGGAAAGGGGGCGATGCGAGTGAAGGGAGAATGACGAAGCGATTTAGCCCCGTTTAAATGGCTCGAGAGCATTATACGCGTTTGAGGGATATATGTGTTTGACGAGGTGAGGTTAGCTCGCGCGACAATCCTGCCGCAGTTTACTCTTTGTAACGTTCCAATTGTCAGGCCGGAAACGCGCCGTTATTTGTCAACGCTTCGCTACGGGGCGAAAGAAGGAAATGGTGAATTCGCTCCAGGGTGTGGATCATATTTATTCACCATCTTCATTTTCTTCGCGTCAGACTGATTATTTTATTGATGATTTCGGTGATGCTGGTCCCCCTTATATTATGTATTTCATGAAATTATGTCAATTTGTGTTAATATATTTTGGCCCTTTTTTGAAAGAGGTCGATTTTTTGAATTGACTGAAATCATCATCACCTTCATTTTTTTCAAACATAGAATCTTACAAAAATAGTGTATCTCAAAGCAATATAAAAATCAATAATTTCATCTTTATGTCTGAGTTCGTTCCTTTATTTAAATGAAGAAAATTGCTTCGCTCGTTGCTACTGAAGAATAAAAATTCTTTGAAGCGGGATAAATGAGAAATCAATGAGAAAGCGAATATCGGAAAGAGGAGCGTGGAGGGTTTTTTTCCAATCCCGAAATCTATAAGCGTGTCGCAAAGGTCGTAGAGAGCTCTCGTTACGGCAGGAGAAAGGATGAAACAAACGTAGCCCCGGTTTTGGAATATCCACTCTCGAGTACCCTTGAGCCCGCACAAGAGGGTCTAGTAGGGATTTAACAACGTCAGCTGTGTGTGCGTGTGCCCATGTGTGTATATATTGATAGAAGACGCATGCCTGTGAGACTTCGAAAAACTACATCGTGAATACAAAATACGAAAAACATATTACATCTCTTCATACATTCAAAACTTTCGTGTATACAATTCTAGAAAACAAATATACATCACTCAAATAAATAAATCTAACAATTCCTGTAATCTCTGAAATATATTTCTAAGCAGTTTATGAGGGTCCTTGACCTCACTACATCTGAGAGAAGATTGGAGCAATAAACAGATGGCAAAGCAGATAAGATAAGAGAAAAACTGAGGATGGAATATGCGAGTATGCGGAAACCTTTAACCATGTTCTGATGCTCCTCCAACTCGCGTCTCAATACTCTGGCAATTATGGGTCGAGGAAATCAGAATCCTATCGATTGTTTCACCACCTCGCGCACATAACTGTCTCCTTCTAATGGATATTGAGCCGTATCTTGTTTTGCCAATATCTATCGATATATTTGGAAGGATAGAGAATGGAGCAAGAAAGCGAGAGAGAGAGAGAGAGAGTTTGTAATCAAGGCTACAAACTACGTCGAAATACCGAACAGTGCGTACTTGCGGTACTCGATAGCGTGCCACTGAATTTCGATTACCTTTCCATTACACGACGAAATTGATTTTTGAATTACACTACGAAATGCTCTCTCCATTGGCGTAGCCAAGATTTTTTCTTAGGGTAACCTTAGATAGGACTACTTAATCAAACTGACTAAAAAAACCCGTACTGGATTTTGTTTGTAGTTATTTTAGAATCTCTAATTTTGTTAAAGTTTTATAAACACAACACAAATTTGGCTTCCTTTATAATCATTTTGAGAAAAACTTAGGAGCAACGTTTACTGCAGCGATCACTCGCACGTTAGTATGTACGTATATAATACTCGTAATTTAAAGAAACGAAAATTTAGAAAAAATACAAAAGCTATATAATACATAGTATAAATATTTTATAATCATCATACTTATCTAGCAACATTGTTTCCAATTAAAAATCAAAATTTTGTTTTCACCAAATCAAAAAGAAAATAAAAACAAAAGAATTGAAAAACGAATATTAATGAAAAAAATTGATTAATAATGATAGCTCTGGAGGAGGTTATGCACACCCTGGCCCCATCGAACTACGTAAATGGCTTTCTCGCTTTCACCTTCACGAATAGATACATATATCCACGAAATATATTAAATGTCCAACGTCCAATGCTCATCTCTTTTGTTTACAATAAAATTATATTTCTCGAAAACAGTTCCATTTTTGTTCCTATATATATTTTTAGCAAGAGAAATGAGAATAGGTGGATTATTAATCACTCGGTTCATGACAGGGAATGACGTTTAACAGAGCGAGAAGGGAAGAGAACAGAAATGGGAAAAGGCAGGCAGCTCGTGTGTCAGTGGTAATATCCTGCATCGGGTCGGACGATATCCTCCGGAAAGCGTATAACACTCAGTTACATAAATGCTGCAAGGCTTGCCCTGTTCGCGGGAATTGAACGTCTGACGTAACGATATCGGGATTCCCTTGTGGTTTTTATCCCCCGCCTTGTCCTACCTTTCTCTGTTTCTCTATTTCTGTCTACTTCCGACATTCTCCTGTTCTCTTTTTTTATTTCTATATTTTTTTAAAACCATTCTCACGTTTTACATTCGCAATTTTCTCTTTTTTTCATTCCTTTTTTTCGTTCTCCGTCATCGGAATTATATTCCCAAATGGGCCGAGCCACGATCCCACTGCGATGTACACCACGAATGCATCATTTTTTCCGTCTCCGCTCGTTGAAATTTACCAAATCGCGCATTATCTCGATCCTGTGAGGCGCACCTATTAATTTAATACCCTGGTTGTTGTTTTTTACCTACATCACTCACGTGCATTGCGCCCCAATCGGCGCATATCGCAAAATTATTTATTACGAGCGGAAGCGTAGAAAAACTTGAACGACGAGAACCGCAGCTCGTAATTTTGATAAGCATATACTGCATACGAGGGAGAAAAACCGCACTAACGGAAGCACCGAAATTTTGGAATTCTGCAAACCACATTATCAAATATTTTATTGCAATTTTTTTTATACTTTTCATATTATATGTATATTCATGGCAGTCCCATGACAACCATCACGATTAAAGACAAAATCATTAGAAAATGCCACAAATATGTTGTAATTAGTCTAAAATAAATACACCTCTGTTAACGAGTTCATATAGTTTGTAAGAAAAAAAGTACGCCGAGTAATCAAATGAAATTATTTAGTGACGAAGTAAAACTATGCACTAAAAAATAATTTCATAAATTCCACAAATGAAAATTTGTGGAATGGGTTTATGAAAGTATCGAAAACTTCATACACACCAATTTTTAATTGTGATGGAATCTGTCCTAAACTTTTTAATATTTTTTACTTGGTCACAAATGATTCCATTCAATTTTTATAACAACTATTCCATCAGTTGGCATACATTTTTCTTTTTCCAAAAGAGTTTTTTTTACATACTTATTGGAAATTCACAAAAATCTATAATGGCAAGGACGGAGATAAATTATTTTATTTGCAACTATGTATAGTTATGAATAATATTTCGAATAAATAATAAATGAACAGCAATAATAAATAAATAATTTAGTGATCATAAAGAGGAAACGAATAATATTTATAAAAGTGGAAGGTCGAAGACGTAATGAAGACTTAGATGTTGATTGGCTACAGCTAGATGAGGATGGATTTGGTAGAAAGAATGAGAATTTCGGGATCGAGCGACTTGGCTGGAAGAGAGGCGTAGAGAGGGGATTATATGTTCTGAATATTTTAGAGTGCATGGAGGATTGGAGCATTGATTCGGTGTAGGTGCTCGGGAGTGTAGTCGCGAGTTAACCCCGCTATATGCTCAACTGACTGGTCGTACATCCGATTTTTTTCCTCGCCTATACACATGTATACGGAAAAACGATTCAATTGTATATCTATATTGTATATTTTGTACATGTAGGAACACGACGCGTGTATAGATTTTCACCGACATATGCACCAGTTTCCTGCGCAAAGCCTCTCCGCCTGGCTTTCATACTACCTCGTCTAAACTTTCCAATCCCCTGCTATACCGAAACCCTCCAAATAGATATTGCCATTTCTTATCTCTATACACATAAAAGACGCACAGGATTGGATCACCGCCAAAATTCATGCTCCGTGTATACAAATATAAATCCCCTCGAATATCCATCCTCCTATACATTGGCCATCATATTTTTTTATTACATTATTTTTTCATTTCATTAAGATGAACATTTTTCTCCCTCTTATACGGGATTCATTCATTCATTTACTTTTTTTCGGAATTAGGAAAAATTCAATTATCATAAAATGTGCTATTTGGAATGAAAACATGCAGAGGGCAAAATGAAGTTGAAGGTGTGAAGGACTCGGAAACGAAATTCGCGGTGTCGTCATAATCGAAGGAAAATAATTGAATCATGGTATATGCAACGGAATGAAAGCTATAAAGTTTCACAAATTTCAAACCACGTGACAATGTGTATGTAAGTGTGTGAAAAGAAAAAAAAAGCGTTGGTACATAAAAAGTGAAAAGTTGCCATAATTTTCTTCTCAGTTCGTGGGTTGTGCTATTAAAACCGTGAGATTTTTACGATCTCCCCCACGATATTTCTTCTCGGCGACCAGAATCCTGGCTTCTGAACAATAAGACGTAAAGTATGCTCCTTTATGGTAGAGTGCAAACCAACCATGATGCGTATTACGCATACACAAGAAAAATTCCAATCCCTGATGGTTACCCTGGGCTAATAAAATCTATGAATGTTTTATAAATGAAGACGAGAAACAAAAAGATAGTCAGTTTTCGAAGTGAAAATATTTCCAGATGTATTTCGGGAGGGTATTTAGTTTTTTCATTTTATTTTTTTATTTTGAGTGTGCTGTGGAGCGAAATGAAATTTGACATTGCCCGCTGGCAAAAAAGGGTAAATAAAAATGAGAAAATTCCCTCTGAACGAGAAGCTGAAAGAACATTTCAGCTTTTCGCGAAGACTCTTAAGTTCAGTAAATTTTGATTTACATCCGAGAAAACTTTGCCAACGAACGTTCAGCCTCGATTTAAGAGATCGGAAATTAATTTGCAAATTTTTGCATCAATACTTTGACTACGTTTGCTCTGTGACGAGCGATGACTATAGCATGTTACGATTTAAATTATCGATTGACTGCCCGAACTTTACATATTTCAAACGAGCTTCTGAAACTTGATTTTCCATGAAATAAGTCTGTAAAATAATTAAGTAAACATATTTCTTCTAAATTGACTTTATATGATTAGTTACAAATTTAATTGAGTCGACACTGGTGAGCAATTTCATGCGATACCGAGATATTGGAAAATTTGAAAAACAAAAAAGCATATTAATAATTAACTGGAGGAGATATTTTTGTTAGATTCCACTCAACCGTCAGATATTGTTACTCTAAGTGCATATTTTCATTATATGCGCGTATCAAATGAAACTAAACAAATTTGATAGGAATTTTGCTCAATGACTCGACCCGGTAGAATTAATTTTTTTCTTGCTATTTTTCGAATCATTTTTTTCGTTCACTTTCATTACGAAGAAGAGTAAATAAATTGAACCCATTTTTTTCAATCTCGAGTTCCCTCAATTTCCGATTTTAAAACACGAATACCGTGCAGCGAAACGAATAAATTTCTCCGAAGCGCGCGCTGCGCTTTCTCGCTTTCTGCTGACTCTTCTAATTATTCACAGATTGATTGTAATCAAATTTCCTGGTAAGAGGCGTGTTAATTTCCCGATTTCTCGGGGAAGCTTCGCGTGAAATCGAGTACATTCAGTTTGGGAATTCTCAAGTTGCACTCACCCCGATCAAGATCACCGCCTCCTTCTTGTCTCGCTTTTTCTCGGAAGAACCAGAGCATGGATTAACAAGATAAAAGAATTGTGAAACTTGAGTAAAAAATATCAAAATTATTTACAATTGGTTGCAATAAAACATTTTTGTTGCTCTCGTCGAATTACATGGAATTAATTTACAAAAATAGTTTGAAATTTCAAAGATTCGACATCATCTTTCGGTATACATATTTGGTTTTTCGCGATAGTGACATCCTTCTGACCTTAAAGGATCGATATCGGTTATGTATACAGCGATGTTAACCTGGAACACTCGTGGAGCACACTTGGCGTGACCCAGATTATATTGCTCGCCTCTCTTTTCACATTCTCTATCTCTTTCGCTCTCTTTCTCGATCCATCTATCTATCTACCCTGTCTCTCCAGCTTCGATATATCCGCTCGCGATTCTACGTACACATGAGCACACACGTGTCTATAGCTAAATATAATATTGATAAACAACATGGAAAAGCTTCGATAACACGATCGATCATGCACACCAAATGCGTGAGTCCGCGTTTTATTCTTATATTCTCAGTTTCAAAAATTTACTATATCCCAATGTAGTTATACTTGTTTACGTAAAGAGAATGATCAGGGGTATGGAATACTAAAAAAGGTTTCGAATATTTGTTTTTACAATCATTCTTCTCAAATTAAAGGAAAATCGAGGGTGAGAGAGGATAATGGAAGGGAGAAGAAGGATATTTCGAATTTACGGTTTATCCTCGTGAGTTTGAGAGTAAAAAAAAAGTTCGTATATAGGAGGGGAAAAAAATGAGAAAAAATCTTCGAGTCCTAACGTTATCTTGAGAATATGCGAGCTGCGTCGGCAATCTTCTCTTTTTGTTGGCATTCTGAATTGTCTATATACATGCAAGGATAAAAAAGAAACTAAAGAAAAGAGGAAAATCCACAACAGGACAAGTGAAAGCCTGGGTTACACGTTTGCATTTAGATGGGCTTGCTTTTCTTTATCTCTTTTTTTCATTTTCTCTCTCGGATCGTAGTTCTATCTGACTTCCACCGCCTCCCACAACGATGCCGAACGTCTGACACGACGAGTCAGTAACTACTTAGAAGCGCGAATGCTCGCATATATACGTGGCACAGCCTACAATAATTCTATTAAAGGAATCCCCATAGTCAATTTTGCGCGACCTATTTAAGAAAAAGCAGAACCTTGTTGGCCACCGTAGCAAAAAAGTTAAAATCGAATTTTGAGAAAATGCACGTTACACTTTACTTATATACTACCGAGAAAAATAATTAAACTTTCAAAGATCCCCATAGCTCGACTCATCTTATTGTCAAAAAGAGGTGAAATTTTATCGGCAATGGAAAAAAAGTAAAAATTGATGTATGTACATTAAAATTTACTTTTAACTTCGCTTACGGTAATTAAAGTTTAAACAAATCTCCGCGTAGCTGATGGCTCCACCAGTTTCTAAGAAATACATATAAGTAAAAGTTGATCGATGAGTGGAAAAAAAGTTTAATGCGAATTCTGAAAAGATGCGAAAACAACATATTTTCCTGTAACGCAACTCCTTTCTATTAAAAGTGCGGCGAAAATAAATGACGCACCGAGTATTTTTATACTATACGGGCGAGTCAATTGGTCCAAAAAATAAATAATGGGATTGGAGGTATAAAGGGAAGAAAGCTTGGCGAGTGTAGCTTCGAGATATCGCGTATTGCTCGCTCACGAAAACTATTGAAACTCTCGTGGTTCTGTACGAGTGATTTTATTAATGGGTCACCGATCGCGGCTTTTTTTCTCTTTTCTCGACAACAAAGAAACATATATGTATGTATGTACAAGAGAGTATCATCAAGGAAAAAGAATTGCATAGGGGCATTTCGCAAAACCTGGTAACCCGTGTTATCGCGCCTCTCGCGAAACAAACTCGCTGTGAGCTTTAAATTCTTCCTTTCCATCACGATCCGTTTCTCGCAAATCCCATCAGGGTGTTATATTTGTTTTCTATCATTCATTGCGTTTGAGAGGAAAATATAATTTAATACAAACTGGAACAGATGAGTATACGACGCTTTCATTCGTGTACGTCGCAAGAAGGTAATGAGAAGAGAATAACTAATGAGGATAAGTCGTTTTGTCACCGCAGGAAAGTGCGATGATCAAAAAGTTTTGATTGCTCGCGAGAACTCCGTTTTTCGAGTGTTATTCTTCGTGACAAAAGTGATGAATTTTATCACTAATTTTTTCTCATTTTCCTGTACTAGTTTAGCAAAGTAGTCTTTTATTAACGGCAATCACAGAGTTACTTAAATATCACGTTAATGTTGATTTCAGGGATGTTCGTCGACGAGCCGTAGCTCACCATCGAAGGGTGGAAGCGCAAGGGGTAGCGGGGCCGATTCCGGGGAATCGCAGTCGCAGTCGCAGTCGCCGCCGGCGCGTGGACACAATCGAAATCATCAAAATAATGGAAATAGCACCGGTGGGAGCGGCTCAAACACGAGTGAGGCGACACGAGACGGCGATCTGCTCGCTCACGCGGCTTCCGCCTTGCGCCGTCTTCATTTTAAATCGGCTGGCGGAAGTCGGAGTTGCCGCAGTAACGTACCGAAGGTCGTCGTCCGGGATTCGAGCAATGCATCCGAGACTACCATCAATACGAGCACCGACAGTGCCAATACCATGGTCACCATGGTCAGTCATACTTATTTTTCTTCTTTCGTCTCCTGCTTCAAAGAAATTCAATTCCCCGAGTTCGAAATTGAGCTCATGGCGGACCAAGTGCTGAAGAAGGTCCGATTCAGCGATAGAGCGCTTTTCTTTTGTTACTCACAATGCTCACAACGCAAATAGTAATCGCTGAAATATACGTATCTCTATATCTGCACCATGAGCGCGATTTCGGACTCAGGAATTGTTTATCGATGCACAGATGATGATAATTTAATTAATTAAATAGGTGACGACCACGGATAGCGAGCAACCAGATGACAGCCTGGATCTGATTGACGGATTACCGGAAATGTCACCGCCCCCCATACCGAGTGACATCGCGGTAATAATGACAAACAATTGTTCGGGAGCATCGAGCCAGGGATCACCCCAGTCCGAGAGTAACAACACCCCGGGGAGCATGATAAAGAGCACGAGTAATCTCTTTCAGCAACAGCAGCAGGATCGGACTAGCATTAGCGAAAACGGAGCTCCGAGTAGTCACAGAGGTTCGTCGAGTCCGGGCGCATCCTCATCGGATGTTTCCTCTGCAACTGGTACGACTGTAGTTGCTATCGAGCACAAGCCATCGTCACCGATAATCCCTCCACCTACTCCGCTTCTCGGAGCTCGCCAGGAGACGAGATTCTCCTTCAACAGCATCGGAAGGACTCCGCCACTTCCGGATCTCCGCGCTGCCGATTTCTTTAGGTTATCAAACCTCAACTATTTGAATGATGATTAATAACATATGCGAGATTTGAATGAACGAACGAATGTAAATGTGCAGTACACCGGTGAGAGGCTCGGTGGATGCTGGCCAACCGAACGGACAACAATTCAACTCGATGCTGGCCGCAGCGACGAGGGACAGGAGCGGCTCAAAGTCAAGCGTGACGAATACGAGTCCCGTTTCACCGAACGGAGCTCAAGTCAGCCAATCGGAAACAACCCCAAGTCAGGCGCAACCGACGCAGCAACAACAGAGCGAAAGGCACCAAACCGGTGGAAAGTCGTCCCAGGTCTCGTCAAAACCTAGCATAAACGTTACCACTAATCCTTTGGACATCTCGTTGTGCGGGGCGACACCACCTTGCGGTGCTCCGACCTCTCAAAATTCAAACGCCACAGCCGGAAGAGCTCGTGGACGAGCAGCGGGTGAGCATCAGATCCTTCCATCCTTGCCCTTTCATTTCATTCATTTTATTTCAATCTTTTTAAACCCCTGTTTTTTAGTTTAACCCCGTTTTTTTGACGCTCGAGGCATTTTTACTATTCGTTTTCGCTGAACGTTTTCGAGCCTCGAAAAAACCAACCTTTTTGCTGCCAAGCGGAAACAAAAAAATCGTAAACAACGTATTTTTTGTTTCTGGTGAAAAAAATATGGATGCCTGTGTGCCGGTTTTGCGAGAGAGAACACCCGAAAAGCAATTGGTCGAGTAACAGAGAATATGATGAGAAGAATGAAGAATTTGTGATGAGTCGGAGAGAAAGCGAGGAGAAGGAAAACCGTCGAAAATGAATTGATGTTCTTTTCTTTCAGAATCTCATCCCCTCGTTTCAGCCATTCATTCATGGGTCAGGCTCTTTTTCCCGTTTTGCTCAATAGGTATAGTCCGCTCTCCACTGAGAGACCCCCGAAATGCTAAAATAGCAATAAAACTCCGATCACCGTACCAGAAAACTCGAATCTCGATCGCTCGCCTCACTTTCATCCTGCTTGCCACTAATTTATACGTTTTTATCCGGCGGCAATTTCTATAAGAAGATCTTTAAATCTTGAGTCCCCTTCTCACACTTTTCTCTCACTTGGAAATATCCTGCTCAATCTATTCTTCATTTTTTTTCTCCTTCATAACGATTCCTGATTTGGAAGATCTAAATGAGAGTCATCTGAGCGAAGTTTGTTGCTCTTTTATTTCTTTCAATTGTTTGCGTAGAAAAAATGAGCCTTTTCGGGGGTCTTTTCTTGGTATGCGAACAGTACGTTGGATAAACATGTGTGACGCAAAAAACCAATAAGTTTGCGGAGCTTTTACGCTTTTGTTATATTGCAATGCATCAGCAGAGTAAGCAAAGTAAAAACTTAAAAACAGCCACACACTCGACACTGTCGTCACGCAGCCGTTAGGGTTGCAACGTCAAAATAATTCGATGACTGATATACCTTGTCGTCAGGAGAGGGAAAAAAATGTCAAAAATCACCGAGATGATAGACTAGTTTAACGAGAAAATTAAATTTTCTCTACTTTTTTCCTTAATGATATTTTTCCCCCTCGTGCGTTTTGACGTGCCGGGCGATGATAGAAAATCAGCAGGTTCACCGTAAAAGAGAATTAAATGTATAATATAAAATTGATCGATCCATTCGATCAATCTGCCCAATCGCCCTGCGCGTCAAAAGAAACAAAGAAAACAAAATACAATGCTTTTGCCTCAAGCTGCGAGAAAAAACCAAGTTCGCTGTCATCGTTGCATCATTACAAATCTGTTCTCATTACACCTGCTTTCATCCTCTTCTCCTTTCCTCTCTCTCTCTCTCTCTCTTTTCTCTATTTTTCTCTCTAGCTCCTTCTATTCATATAATTATACGTATCTTGACGCTTATATATCTCATAATTGTTATTCTCACATGCGGAACCATGATACGGATCTTTATCTCCAATTTTCCGGAAGCAAGAATTTGAAAGGATATACTGTAATATGATATTTATTACGATTTCTTAATATTATTCATCCGGAAGGTTTCGATGATGATACCGTTCGTTAAGTGTATATATATCTGAACAAATATTTAGATAAAAAATCTTTTTGTGTGTGCAACTAAATCTTTTACACAAAAACAGAAGCAACTTTTGTGTGTTTGTGTTGTTTTTACGCGAAAAATATATTGAATTTTTCGAGAAGAGACGCTAATCGGGAGTGAAAAAATGAGGAGCGTGCGAGAAAGATTTCAGACTGTTCAGACGTGAGAGATTTTACTTGGAATTTTTAAAAATCCAGACTTCGTAAAACGCTCCTGTTTCCATTGGTTAAGCTTTTTCAAAATATCTTTGAATATTATTTTCATTCATTATTTTTGAGTAAGTAAATGAAATGGAATAATTTTGAGGAAATTAGAATCGAGTGTTCACGCACGACAGGTCTCGAGAAGGAACTCGGATAACAAGCTTTCGTCCTCGTTACGAAAATGAACTATCGACAGACAAATTAACAGTTCATCGGGTCGTGTACGTCGCCCTCAGGCTTTTGTGCGTCCCGAGGCATCGCTCTGTGTGTATTTTTGTCTGTGACCGAGCGAGCGTGTTTTCGAAATGTGTCTCTGTATTTTCAACAGGAAAACGTTTCAAAATGCCCCTGAGTTGTTCACTTAAAACAACAGAACGGAGATAAACTTTTCAGGCTTTTCCGCACAGTGTATTTGTGTGTGTGTGTGTGTGTGCGTGTGTGTGTGTGTGTGTGTGTGTGTGTGTGTGTGTGTGTGTGTGTGTGTGTGTGTGTGTGCGTGAGAGAGAGAGAGAGAGAAAGCGAGAAGAAGAGAA